>JBCJKH010042941.1:0-11620 GCA_039877255.1 Loriculus beryllinus
TGGCACAGGGTGCCCAGAGAAGCTGTGGCTGCCCCATCCCTGGCAGTGTTCAAGGCCAGGTTGGATACAGGGGCTTGCAGCAACCTGCTTTAGAGGAAGGTGTCTCTGCCTGTGGCAGGGGTTTAGAACTGGATGAGCTTTAAGGTCCCTTCTAACCCAAACCTGTCTGAGATTCTATGATGCATATGGCTGATAGGAAGCTTGCATTATCAAATAGGCAATAACATGCCATGCATTTCAGGTCGTAAAACCAGCATTTTTTAATAAAAGATGTCAGTTTAATTTAGAACTTAAGCAAAGAACATAGGGAATTATTTTCCAATTCATTAGGCTACAGGCCCAAAGCATGGAAATAAATTCTTTCGATGAGTCCTGTCACCACATTGTAATCCTACTGCTATTATCTGAAATTAAGCAGACCCATGCCACTCTTTGCTCTACTAATGTAGCTCCAAATGCTTCCCGAGAGTTTCCCAGGGCTGATTGTTAAGCTGCATCATAGTCGGAACCATCATGCAGGAGGCATATGGGGAACACAAGGGATGTTTTGCCCCAAGTAACTGGTTCGAGGTAAGTTATGAGCTCATGAATCAGGAAAACAAGCTATTTTCAGACCAGGCTTTCTGCCAGGTTCTCTTCTTGATGCCCACTCATACAAACAATTATTCTGCATTTATAGCACTGGAACAAGAGCAGGGTTTGAAAATCTGAAGATAAGCTGCAGAAACTGCATCAATTGTAAGGATGGGGAAAGAAGAAAGTCACAAAATAAGTGCTGCAGCTTCTGTGTTTAGGAGGGAGGAGCTCTATCGTGCTGCCTTTTGGAGGGGTTTCCCTTCTTTATTGTGCCAACTGGCAAACCTCTGACTGAAACTTCTGTGTCAGTTTTCAATATTACTACCAAAAATCAGTTGGCTGTTGTAATCCTTTTGTTTAGATAATTGCAGTCCACTGTAGAACAAAAGATTTACGTCATCTGCGAAAGGATGCCAGTTTGTAGAAAGTGCATGGAGTTTGATTTTCTTGTTATTGTTGACACTTTCCTTTAGCCATTCATATTTATAAAGGAGCAATATCTCTTGGTGCAGCTTGCCTGGTGATTGCATTCAGGTTAGGCAGTTAGAAATAAGTACTGCCCATCTATAACACTGTTGCTAATGGTAGATGAAGGTTGTTTTGTGGAATGAAGTGGTCACAGGGGTGGGCATTTTTCCTCTGTTTTCATGAAACAATTGGAGAACTCTTTGTTTAGTATAAATTGTGCAACAAACGGCTCGCCTAAGTGAAATGGAGCACACAGAAAAGCCACAAAGATTAAAAACATTTTTTTCTCTTTTCAGATCTGGCTACTAATTACACAGTGAAAGGTGTCTTTGTTTCAGCCTCGTATAGGTGTAATGTCTGCATGCAGGCATTCGGGAATATACTTCTGCTCTCCTGAGCCCCACCTGGAGTCCTGCACCCAGATGTGGGGTCCCCAGCACAAGGCATACATGGACCTTTTAGTATGAGTCCAGAGGAGGGCCACAAAAATGATCAGAGGACTGGGACACCTCTTCTATGAATAAAAGCCTTGAGAGGTGGGATTGTTCAACCTAGAGAAGAGAATGACTTTAATGGGGCATTTTCAATATATAAAGAGGGCTTATAAGAGAGACAGAGAATTTTTGGTACGGCTTGTAGTGATAGAACAAGGCTTTAAACTGAGAAAATATTTAGATTAGACATAAAAAAGACATGGAACTGTTGGAACAAGTCAAAAGGAGGCCACGAAGATGATCAGGGGATTGGAGCATCTCCTGTATGAAGACAGGATGAGAAAGTTGGGGCTGTTCAGCCTGGAGAAGAGAACGCTGAGTGGAGACCTCATAGCAGCCTTCCAATATCTGAAGGGGGATTATAGGGATGCTGGGGAGGAACTCTTCATTAGGGACTGTAGTGACAGGACAAGGGGTAATGGGTTCAAGCTTAAACAAGGGAAGTTTAGATTGGATATAAGGAAGAAATTCTTTACTGTTAGGGTGGTGAGGCACTGGAATTGGTTGCCCAGGGAGGTTGTGAATGTTCTATCCCTGGCAGTGTTCAAAACCAGGTTGGACAAAGCCTTGAGTGACATGGTTTAGTGTGAGGTGTCCTTTAGTGTGAGGTGTCCCTAGTGTGTGTTTCATGTAATCTCTCCTACGCTTAGAAAATGAAAATAGTAAGCTCATGAGAGCAACTATTGTTTCCCACTATCTTTTGATGAAAACAGTGCAGATCTGGTTGCTGATCAAAATTTTCACCTCAACACTGCAAAGTCCTAAGCTCATACTTATTCATAAAGTGCCAGGAGTTCTTTCTTTATTTCACTTACGGGAGACTTTTTCCTAAGTGTTTGTCAGAACAGCTTTTTAACTTTCTCTTTGATTTCAGTGCCTTGATGATGAAAACATAAGCAACTTGGCTCTGGTTCCAGTAGTTACCAGTGCTGTGTTAAACCATACTATTATCATAGAATCATAGAATAGTTAGGGTTGGAAAGGACCTTAAGATCATCCAATCTCAACCCCCCTGCCATAAGCAGGGACACCTCACACTAAACCATGTCACCCAAGGCTTTGTCCAACCTGGCCTTGAACATCGCCAGGGATGGAGCATTCCCAACTTCCTTGGGCAGCCCATTCCAGTGCCTCACCACCCTAACAGTAAAGAACTTCCTCCTTATATCCAGTCTAAACTTCCCCTGTTTAATTTTTAACCCGTCATCCCCAGTAAGTATTTTAAATTCACTTCTGGCAGAGATTTAGGTGCTACACTCCTAGATCCTTCATAAATCACTAAAAATGCAATAAATAGGATTATGTTAGCTAACCCACAGTGGAATTGTCACTGAATTTTACACTACTCAGTCTAATATTGTTGTTATTAACCTATTGATACAGAAGCAATTCACTATGGCTCCTGGTTAGCAGTATTCTCATGTGGATGCCTAATGCTTGTCCGTTACAAAAAAAGTAAAAGTATACAAATTCTTAAAGCTCTGTACTTTGAAATATTTTTCTGAGTCAGACTTACACACCTTAAAGCAGTGGAAGTATTTTCACTGACACTAGTAAGTACTGAATAGAAATACTATTTACAACAATAACCATATTTTTCCCATAAGTGGTCTGTAGCGGACCCATACTTGTCTTAACCACGTGTATGTGAACTGAACGCCTCTATTTTTCTTGTTCTATTCAACTCTTTTGAAAAAGAGTTGGTGTAGCTGTGCTAATATATTTTTTGTGGGAAAAGTTTCAAAGAAGGAGATCTTCTTTAATTGTTCACTCTTAGAGCAGTAAATAGGTACTTCCATCTTGGAGCAAGGAATGTCTGGTTTCAGTTGGTTATATTTTTCTATCCCCTGGCCAACATACAACCACAAATATGCATATGCATTATATATACTGATTAGGGTTTACTTAGTAGAAAGCACAAGTTATATATTCAGTTTTGCCACAAAATACAAGTCCTTTCTTCCAAAAGAATGTCTGTATTTCCGCTGTGCTGGTCTGGTTAAAGGGCACATGATTTCCTGTAATTTACGTGTTTGTTGTTTTTTTTTCTTTCATCTTTTTTTGATAGTTTGTAAAGAAGCATTTCTATTTTCTAATTTTAAATACTTTCTGGAATAAGCTAATGGGATGCAAGAAGGAAGTTGGTCTTATTCAGCAGCCAAAAATAAACATAATTGGAAGTTTGTGGAAGGACATCTTACTGCTCTGGGTCTGGATCCAGATTTGTAGTTGTTGTTGATGTGGTGGTGTCTTCAGTAGCGTAAGGCAAGTAGGTGGAATGGGGCAGGTGGTGTAGCTAATTGCCTTAGTGTTTATCATGTCTTGCATGAGTTTTTTTATATCAAGACACAGGATGAATGGATCATTAGGAGTTTGGCAAGAGTGTTTTGTGGGAAGAGTAGCCTAGAAGGAATACCACTGTAATAAGCACAGCATAAAATCTAAAGATAAGCAGAAGAGAGCTTACAGTGGCAAAACGCACTATTTGTATCAGCTTAAACTTCTGAACTCATAGTTTGGAGAACTGAGAGCAATAGTTATTATCTGTCTGGGATCTGCTTGGGTCACTGAAATTTCGTACCCACAGTCTATGAGCAGACAGAATTGTCATTGCTTTTCATCTAATAGACAGCAGAATGGAAATTTTAGGCCACCATCATTTAGCTTGCTTGTGTTCATTGAGGTGATTTCCCAATATGTGAAGTGGTTGGTCAGTTCAGATCTTTTTTTAACCTCTTCTCACTCCCGCTAATAATAAAGAAATGATTCAGTCATTTTGAGGACTTCATCTTCAAAACATTTTGCCTATTTTGAAGTAATTTCTCAGCTCTATTTTTATCTCTTTAGTTGAGCAGTATAGAGGGACCCAACCCAGACGTCTGCTAAAAATCATATATGCATGTTGCAGATGCATTTGGGAATCCCCAGCACAGCAGAATCTGGCAGAACTTAACTGCAGAGCACCCCTCCCTTTCTTCTTCTCTCCCTCCCTACCCTAGGTGCCATGCACGTGCATCTCATCAGCCTTCACTAAACATCTGCTTGTGCCACAGTTTGCAGCACATATTCATCCCACAGTTTCTGCTAGCAATGTACTGTTAAAGCATACTTCTAATGGGTGGTGTCTGGCATTTTTATGCGAGCGGCTGTATGTTTGTGATTCTAAAGAAGGGCATTGCTTAGATTGGACTTATTTTTCTCAGAAGAACATTCCTAACAAATTCTGGTTAGAAGCTTCCCTAGCAATTTCTTCCTTACTCAGGAAGTGTCACATTGTGCTTGCATGAGTTTTGCTTTGTTAGGGTTTGGGGGTTTTGGGAGTGGTTGGGGGGGTGGGGAAGTTAAACTTTTTTAGTTACCTATTAGTTATGGTGAGCATTCTGCTCTGTTACCACACACAGTACTGTTGACAGCAGTGAATATTACCAGTCCCAATATTTATTAAACTTTGCTTCTCAACTACTTGCGGATTCAGTTTTAAGATTACATGGGTAGAACATGAAGTATCGTACACTTGGTCTGGATAACATATCCACTGAGCTACTGGTAATTCTAAATAGTTAGGAAGTGCCTGTCTATGGGATCTCTACATCTCTCTTCCTTCACCCTCTTCTCTCTCTTTACAGGCATCAACTTGCCTCACATAGTTTCATTTTTCATTAATCATTTCTCTAAGACCTAAGTTTGGACTCCCCTTTTGTACTTCTTTTTTTTTTTTTTTTTCCAATTAATCTTAGCTTTTGTGCTTTTGCCACAGATATCTACTTAATTTCATGTTATTTTAATGAATCCCATCTTGTACAACTACAGAGGAGTATCCAACATTTCTGATAGTTTGATTTACTGAGAGCATGAGCAGTTACAGAGGTAGTAGAAGAATCACGGCCCCAACAAAAACAACTGGAAATAGGAGTGAAAATGTGCAAAGAACTGAACAACTGACTGTCCTCCCCATCCCCTGCCCCTGACCTGAGCATCAGGAGATGCAGAGCTCATTCAAAACTGCAGTTGAGCAAATAATCTGTGGAAGATAAAAAGCAGCCCTTTGAAGTTGTAAAATATAACTTACGTTCTCTTGTTTTCCTTTTCTGGCTGTCTTGGAGGCAGTTCTCCTCTTAGTGTATTGGAAATGGCTAGTCTGCATTTTTTGGTATATGAATTATTGGCAACTATGTCTTGCATAGTTTCTTTTCTGTAGAAAAAGGTTAGCTGAGTAATTGAATATAATAAAATTCTCCAGTGATAGTAAACACAGTGGTCCTAGGCCCAAGCTAAGAGGAAGAATTGACCTTAGAGAGCAGTTTTACAGTGCTGGCATCAAAGTTTGGTTTAACAAACTGGCTGGGCTCTGCTTCTTGGTTCAGAGGAAGAGAAACAATGAAGCATCGTGTTGTCTGGTATGAAAATGATATAATCTAATCTAATTTTGAATAGCATGATCCTAGTGAACAGAAGTCAGGTCAGATCAATTTGAGACCAAAAAATGTTTCACAAGCCCACCTCAAAATGTTAAAGCTGCCTTTGCCCTCACAGGGGTATTTTGAGGATTAATGTGCTGTCAGCACTTTGAAAATGTAAAGTGCTAAGTATATATTATTATAACCCTTTCCATTTATTACTTTAATTGATGGTCTCGTGGTTTCCATGACGCTATGTTGATTTGCACGGGATTTTCCTGCAGTGTGCATTTCATCTCATGAAGAGTAAAAAAAACAAATAGTTCTTTTTAGGCCTTGTGCCTTGTTGGATATTCTCCAGTTACTGGGGGACTTGTTTATGACCCACTATCTCTGTGCTGTGAAAGCCTTACTGCAATACATTATGCAGCTGTTTGTTTTCAACTTTGTTTTCTCAACTGTATAAGCCTCTGCTGCTACTGAGACCAGTGCGCTGCTCCTGACTGACTCCTGAGTGGTGCCTGGGTGAAAAGCAGACTCTTACCACCCACTGAACTCCCTGTGTTGTGTTTTTTACAGTAGGTGCCTTTTTTCCGATAGCTGTTTCCGTTGTGTTCAAGGAGAGGGGCTGAAGCCAAGCTTGTCAATCACTGGCAATCAGGGAATATCTTGCTTGTTGAAGCTCAGTCCAGTTTTTTCTGCCTCGCCTGGCACTGGCATTGCAGCCAGACCTCCTGGTGGCCGAGCTTTTCTGAGGAAAATTCCAAACTTTATTTCAAAATTTTAGATTTACAGTTTGGCTCAGTAACACGTCTGTCTAATTCCCAGCCAAGTCCCCAGGCGGCATTTACTTTTGGAGCAGTTTGCCTCCTCAGCTCTGCTTTCCTGCAGGCTTCAGGGATCAAGTTAATCCAAGAAAAGCCAAAGGCGTATGAAACCACGTGTGCCTTTTGCTTCCTCCTCTGTTGAGAGTCTCAGTAGGGAGGTTTGCCCCGAACTGTCAACAGCGTTACTTCGGCCGACAGCATCAGCCAGGTGGGTTTTCCTTGGCCCCCATTTCCCCTTCAGAAAAGACAAAGAGGGTTAGAAGGGACAGCCAGCTCCCCTCTTACACAGATGGCCATGTGGCAGGGCATAAGCACAGCAGATTGTGCCCAAATGCATGGATGAATTGCCACACAGTGCAGATACCAAACCTATCCAAGTCTGTAGTGCTGTCAGGCCTCTAACATCTTTATGGCCTGCATCAGCTGCCATGCCTGTTACTCTACTTCCTCCCCATATTTCACCCCAGGGGTCCAGGGCGCATAAGGGTGGACAAATTCAGAATGTGCAAAAAGGGTCTTGGAGTTACCACCTCTTGTAAGCTTTCATGTCCTTTGCTGAATCATGTTGCAGACTGACACCTCCAGGGAAAACACAGATTTGCCTTTCTTCTGTGAAATACTGGGGGGTTTGTATCACATTGAGCAGCACACTAATGTAGGTTGGAAGGGACCTCAAAGGGTCATCTAGTCTTTTCTCCTGCTGAAATCTAAGCTAGGTCTGGTTGTTCAAGGCTATCACCAGGTGAGTTTTGAATACCCCAAAGGCAGGAAGTATTCTCCTGCCTCTCTGGGTACCTGCTTCTTGCCACACCACCTCATGGTGAAGAATTCTTTTCTTATATCCAGGCCAGATTTCTGTGGTTGGATTGTGCAGCTGTTGTCTCTTCTCCTTTTGCTGTGCATCTCTGAGAATCATCTGACTTAATCTTCTCTATAACCACCCACTAGTTCATATGCAGCCCTGAAGAGCATGCAGTATGGGGTCTTTGCCTACTATCTATCGTCAACATTTTTCCAGAGCATTTTCTTAGCTTTGCTTTTTCTCTTGTTCAATCTAATGATAGAATAGAGTGCAGAAAAAAGAGAGGAGAGGGGAAAAAAGTTAATGATGCATTCAACAGTATTTTGTTTAGCACCTTTGTGGAATACTGAAACAGCAAGACTGCAGTAGGATGTTTCCTGTAGACAAACAGCTCTCCAGTTCCATCAAAGCAATTCTTTCTCTTCTCTTGGTGGGAGAAAGTCCAGTTGTCCAAACTGGAGTAAAATATTCTAGCTTCTTAAAATGCTGATAAAAACATCAAATAGCCAAATACTTGAACTTTATGCATCTCGGCTTAGAAGCCTGTAGCTCTTTGTTCTTTATGGGAAAGAAGAGCAGGGTTTTTCTGACACACCTAAAAGATTAATTATATCTAGTTTATGTGCCTAGAAGCTGCTGTGTGCCTTCTTGTGCTGTTACTCCAGACCACTATGGATTTGTGCCCACATTATTGGTACCAGCTTGCTGCCATATCTACTTACAGTAACTTGTCCCCCTCCTACTGTGACCACTCTATATGGCTATGATTTGGAGAGGGACAGAAGTTCAGGCACTGGGAAAAAATAGGGGCAAAAAGGATCCTCTCTGGAAGAGCATTTTTGGTATTAAAAGGAAAGTCAGTAGGGCAATGAGTGCTCAGGACACAATCCATTAAGGTCTTTGGGCACTGCCCCTTCCACAGAGATAGTGTCTCATTACAGTGCTCAGAGTCTCTGACATGGTTTTCATCCATGTCAGACAACCACAATCAGCTTTATCTCCAAGAGGTACTGTCCTGTTCTTGATGGAGGATATGTCCTACCTCTGTGGACACTGTCTGCTGAGGGAGAAGGTAAACACCAAGACATACACAGAAGAGTTGCATGCAGAGGCAGCTTTCTTGCATACCTTCGTGGGCTGGCAACTGACCTCTTTGGCTATCAGCATAGTTAACAAGAAGCATCATGCAACCTATCTGTACCTTGTGACCTCAGATGTGAGTTTTTGAATGATACAAAGTTCAGGAAGTTTCTTGGTCTATGAATTGGGATGAATTCTCCATGAACAAGTGGCTCAAGTCTCTTTCAAGAAAAGGAAATTATCTACAACTTACAACATTTACAACATTGAAGCTGATAACCTTAGGATATTGTTCATGTGTATCAAATCCTGCAATGTCACAGAACACAGTGTTAAATCTTTCTTACTACCTAGAGTCAGTCTCACAGCAGGTAACACTATTTCATGTATTGTAAGAACACCACCTCTAACAAGACTCTGCCATATACTTTTAATTCTGACACCTAACCTTCAGAATTGTCATGGGATTCATTCATAAACCATAGGAGAAATATTTCTTGAACTTACCTAAGTATTCACGTTCATTTTTTTCAGTGTTTTACAGTATCAAGGATTTTGAGACCTATGGTACTAAAGCACAATTTGGGATGTGCTAGGTAGTCAGCTAGACATAAACATATTAAATAATTTTAACACCACAAGATGGTCAAGACCATTTCTCTCTTTTTTTCATAGTTTCTTTATGGTTTGTTTTTATATATCTCCCCACCACTCCCCTCCTAGATTTTCATATAATCTACTTTGCTTGGATATCCACATATAAAAGCTCTTTTCCACCCTTCCACATCTTGACATGAGAAAGAATCTGATTGTTAAGAACTGCATCCTAGCGTGAAGGAGAATAAGAATATTTATCCATGCACATTTTAGTATTTTGCTGTTTTAAGAAATAAGATACTCAGATCTTTTCACTGGAAGCAGCTATAATCCTAAACAGAAATGAACATTGAAGTCCAAGATTGAAGTTTGTTCTGGAGCAGAAGCAGCTCTTTGTGCTTTTTGCTCATGTTACTGAAGTATAGTTAACATGATTCATGGTCTGGGAAAATATATTTGAGTTAGCCTGACTGTGCAGATTACATCAATTAGAGGGAACGTCAGGAGGCAGGGGATCCTCTGGTGTTAATGTCTTAAAAAGGTCAAATTTTGTGCATGTGCATCTAGCAGGTTGAAAAAAACCTAACATGGAATGGACTTTTATGTTGTGTTACTTCAATGCAATAAGTTTCAGCTGACCAAAGATTAATTTTCTGTATTCTTGATTTACAGAAAGGCTGAGGTCTCATTTATGTGCTCCAAATCACTCAGTAACAGTCATTGTTAACCATCTAAACCCTTTGAATTTATTTTTGTAAAATATGGCTTTGTTAATAAAAGTGTATGGTCTTTGAAAAAGTTTATCCACACTTTGGACTTTAAATGAAATATGAGGCTTTGAATGGGCCCAATTTCTGTGTATTCCCAGGTTCTTGCAGCATCAGAAGAATTCTGTCCTACCCTTTAAGCATAGGATAAAACAAAGCAGTAAATGGAAATCAGACCTTCTGCTTTGTGAACTATGTAAAAGCATTGTATACAGAGAATGAGAACGACGTATGACAAATGTGAGGAAGATTACAAAATCATCATATGCAATGCAACTTAGTTTGCTATTTCTTTCTCAAGGGAATCCAGGCACTGCAACAAGACCGTCAAATCTGGATTATAAAATAAAGGGCATTAAAGGAAGAGGGTAACACTTGCCATTATTTCTGCTTTCACAATATTTGTCCAGTCTCTGGAGAATGATCAAATCTCCTTCCAAATAGTAAAATCTTTCAAACAAAATAGCTTCAATATATGAGCCTGTGTGTGCCAAGATAGATCAAGAGCTTTATGAAAGAGATGCAGAACTTCAATGTATCTTTCCTTTTGGAACAGCCTCAAGTTACAGGATCATAGAAATGGAAAAGACCTGTTAAATTATGTGTTTCCTTGCCAGTGAAAGTGTGCTCTCAGTATATAGTATTTTCCATCTCAGGCTATTAGGCATCTATCCCTTCACTTGAGTACTCTATTCCATAGCACAATAAAATCAGTATTGGGAATTTTCCTTACTGCTTAGCCTAAAAACCCATTTGTTCATTGTATGCCTTACACCTGTAAACCACACCTTTGTGCCCTTCCTCCCTGAGAGTTCAACCATCAAACTCTAGTAAATCGTCACCATATATATTCCAACCTCTGTAAAGTCAACCAAGTTCAAAAGGAAAGTAGGAAATTTGTTTCTAAGCTGAACTTAAGGACAAACTTTTACATTTACTATAGGTAAAATATTTTTGCTGCCTTTCCTTCATAAAATTTCTCAATTGTATCAGTTCATAGCTCTTTGGCCCAGTCGTCTTTCTCATAGTCTTCCCAAACTCATAGATGACGCAGAGATGAGAAGGGCAATTTCACCAGTACAGTTCTACATGTGAATTTCTTTCAATAGGATTGTATATTTGACTTTAGAAGTTGCTCAAGAAGTGTGTTTCTTTCATGGAAGTGTGCTACCTCATTTAACATCAACTCCACTTCTTCCATTCATGGAAATGGAAGTCACTTAGCAAGCAGTGATTGTGTTCTGTGCTGAGCTGGAAGAATCCCTCCACCACTCCTTATAGCATATGCAGCTCCATGGGCTTTATAACTTGTCTGTCAAATGGTGCCTTCAGTCACTTATTCTTTTCATACTTTAATGTATCTGAATCTTTCTCTTAGGAAAGGTAAATAAAATGGACTGTATGCAAATGGTTAAAAAAGACATTTGAAAGGTGCAGGGAAGATAGAGGCAAACACTCTAAATCACCTTGTTGAAGAAGGGCTGTGCAGTTAGTTAAAAAATAGAGAAGAAGCCACCGTTGGTTTGCATGAGAATTTGTGGGATGGCTGCCCGTTGCTAAATTGAGTTCATCCATTCATTTCCAAGTATTTTCACCACACTACTTGCTCTAG
>JBCJKH010042951.1:0-16746 GCA_039877255.1 Loriculus beryllinus
GTGAGGCACTGGAATGGGTTGCCCAAGGAAGTTGTGAGTGCTCCATCCCTGGCAGTGTTCGAGGCCAGGTTGGATGACGCCTTGCATGGCATGGTTTAGTGTGAGGTGTTCCTGCTTATGGCGGGGGGTTTGAACTTGATTATCTTAAGGTCCTTTCCAACCCGAACTATTCTATGATTTATGATTCTATTAAATATGAATTGCTGTCAGATTTGTTAAAATATTAGAAAAATTTTATTACTTTCATTAAAAACTTCATGTATTTTTAAAAAAGGGATATATATCACTGATCATCTATAGAAAATACATTGTTTCATCCCAAGCAAATGTCAATACTTTAACCCACCTTTCCCTTGCTTTTAGCACTAGGTACATGCTTTAGCACAAGTGTAGGAAGAACATTCCAGTCCTGGATTCACACCCCTGGAACACGCCCTGCACTGGACTCTGCTTTTCTGTTACACTTACCTGGAAAGTCAGAACTTTTTCACTGCACATCCAATATATACCAAACAAAAGCATGTCAGCTTTAGCATTATAAAAGCTGATTTATGAAAACAAGAACCTTTATTGAACACCGTTATTACACTTGTAATGCCTATATGGAACCCCAGTTGGATATTACCCATATTAATGATAATGAACCTTCTTAACATTAGTTAACTAGAGTATTTTCTTGCCAGTTATGATGTTTACACTAGAATTAAACTGACAAAAGATAATTTACTGAAACATTCTTTTTTTTCTTTTTTTTTTCCCTCCAGTATATTTTGGAGACAAGAGAAGCACCAGGGACCTGGCAATTCCAAATATAAAGGTCATTTTCTGTTAATGAAAGCAGAATATACAAAGAAAGAAGGCTCTTTCATGAAAAGCTGGCCCACTGTGTACTAATTGCTCATTACTCTCATCATCCCTTCAGAAACATGTAGATAATCCTACTTCAAGACATACATTGTGGCTGATATTTAGGCATAATGGCTTGAACCTGCTACAGTGGGCCACATATCAAAGGTACAAAGACTCCATTCACAGCTAAATCAGGAATTGTAAAAACCCAGACTGGTTGAAGAAGACTGGGGAGACTTTCACGTATTTGCCCGTAAAGAGCTAAAAATGTATCTGCACAGCATCCTTAAGTGTTCTTCAAGAAATAACTAACTTATCAGTAAGCACAAATATAACAGCACTCATTCCAGCCCTACCAATGTACTACTTTTCTCTCTAGGGAGTCCCCTTTCATAGCTATGTGGAGTAAGACCATGCTGTTCGGCCGTGGAAGTAGAAGCAGCATGGTGAGAAAAGATCTCCCAGGCTTTCAATTGTTTCAATTTTTAGCCATAAAGTTGTACTGAGTTTTTTCAAGTGGAACAAATGCATGATATCTATGCAGACACTACAGAAGTAGCACATTGTCGCGACGCATGGGGTACGGACAACGCAGAGACGATCAATGCGATCAAGAGAATGCCATTTTATTAAACAAAGTGTTAATCTTATAAAGAGATTCTTAGTACAGCTACACAGACTTGGCAATTGTTAATGGGGCACCTTAAACCTAAACAGTGCTATGATTGGATAACGCTGTCCTGGGAACTTGCTTCTCAGCTCTCTTTCTCTCGCTGATTTCGATGTCCTTGCAGGTGGTGATTTCTGTTTTCCCCTCATCAGTTTATCTCGACTACGTGGCCGTTCTCATGCAGGCTGCCCAGTACCAAGGCCTCTGGATTGCTCACAAAATGTCCGTTGTCACACAGTCAGTCCACATTCACAGGGTCTACTTTCCCAAAATACTACCTTCAAGACTTCAAATGCCTCTTCTTTAAGACCAGACAGCCATGGGCACGGAGCTCCTTGAAAAGGTTCTTCATGCTCACAGCAGACGGTCATTAACACTGGGAAAGGGAACCTGCCAGGGAGACCTCTGATCTTCTTGACTTTATCTCAAAACTGAGCTCGTGTAATACAGAGGTCTTTTTTCAGAGCTGTCAGACATATTTTATGCCACTGTTTTTAAAAACAGGTTGTTTTTTGGGACCTGCTATTTCTTATTAATAAATCACTTCAGAACCTCACTGCCTTGAAAATCAGAAACCTTTTAACTTACAAATACTGTGTCCCACAGTCCTTTATTAGGTCTTGTGCTTTTCTGCCAGTGTCATTTTCTAACTTACTGTTCCTAAAGTTGGTTCCTGATATGCTGATTAAAGAGGAGGCTCATACACTTTCTCAGTTTTTATTTTACCAAGCTAAGCTAATTGGGCCTTTTCAGTTAGGTCTTTATGTGCCACAGAGCACCATTCTAGGTGCTTTTTTGCACTATTTCCTTATGAGTTCTATCTTTCCTTAACTGACATGACCAGTTTTTCTTAAGGCCTTCTCACTAAGCTCTCTCCACCACTTTATAAGATACCTTACCATTGTATGATACGCCACAGAAAACACTATGCATTTGGAATGAGAGGAAATACCTCATCTGCTCTGTCCTTCAGATACTTCTGCCTTTTTCACAGCCTTTACATCCTAATAAGTCATAGTCCTGCTGACAAATCAGTTACAGTCATCTTGTAATGTTCCTCTGACATTTTCTGCTGTCTAGCCACTATTTTACAGCAGAAATTCATATCAGTCATTGAATGTATGACCTTTTAATTGTGATAACTCCATTTGTATAATTCAAGTCTACAAGACATTAAATTTTTCCTGTAGGATATTTTCACCTTCTTTTGTACCAGCTGTACTGCTAATATGAGATTTTAAGAATACTTTGGAGTCCTTTTGTGTGTCTCTCTACACGTACTGAGAAGGATTGCCATTCATCTCTCTCTTTAAGGAGTATCCTGTATTTCATAGATATGTTGAATTAAGTATTCAAAAGCTATATCAAATAGTCAAACCCAGCACCTCCAAATGAGGTAAAAATTAATGAAACTTTTTTTGCTATAGAATTTAGCTTAAAGGACCTTCATCTTTCAGTAAAAACTATCCATGAATCTCAAGAAAAAATCTCTGTTTTTCTGAAACTCTGTTACCTTGCACATCTAAATTAAATCTGTGACTTCATGTCTGAGACTTTGTAAGTCACGAAAGTTACCAGAGGCTTTTTCCTTATGTTTGTAACTCAGGTAAGAAAATAGCATGCAAAAAAATAAGTTATAAACAATTTATCTAAATTATGATTCTATTTTTTTAAATATATATATTACAGTATACACATACACACACACAGAGCTAATCAATCAGCTCATTTAGGGACTATTACTGTAAATTGAGTAACAGGAATATTTAAATCCCATTTTCCCATGGGAACTACCTCCATTTTGTAGGAGAGATTTTATTCTGTTCATGCCGCATAGGTGGAAACAATGAGACGTGTACGATCACTGCATCGTGCAGGCCATATATATCTGTATTCTGCAGATTGTTGCCAATTGTCACACTTTGAAAGACCTTTTTCAGCTGTTAGAAATTATTTTGCCATTAATTTAGATCTCCTCAGTGGCCAAGCCAGCTTCCTTTCTGCAAGGTACAAATCCTTCCAAGATAACAGAGAGAAAGAATCTGCCCAGGCCAGAGTACTACTTACAGGATTTTAACAAGATGCAAAGATTGTTTATGCTACAGTCTTAGAACACAATCTGGTTTTGTGTAAACTAATCTCTTTTGATATAGTGAATTAATTGAAAAGTAAATTGAAACACTGGTAAAATAATTGCTCATAAATATAAATTTGACATAAAAACACAAAAGCACAGATATGGAAAATTGAAAGGGACTACAGCCAGAAATACACGAGTGCGCAAATTCTCAGCATTACATTTTAATTCAATGAGGAAAATTATTGCTTTAGCCTAATTAATCCACTTTATCAAGAAAAAAATGTTGAATTTACAGACAGCCACATAGTTAGTGGAGGACCAAAACCTAAGAACAGAACTGATTTGAACCTTTTTTGCGAGGAATACCATCTAAAATGAATTTGGACAAGAACTGTGAATGCATCAGGAATCCTACAGTCTCCTTAGAGCTGTAAAGCCTATGGTTTTTTAGGAAATTTTAACTTTGTGAACTTATGACGTCTACCTCTATCTCAAAAGAAACTGAAAATAATATTTTCTCTCTGTAATAAAAGCAGAACAGGTTGTAGAAAACCATGAGATATTATGTGTATTATGTCTGAAACTCAGATTGATTTAATTTGCATATATTCTTTTATTAATTAAGAACAAGACTTTTTAAGACATATTAAAACTTATTTAGTCTCCTAAATGCATCAAAACTTATGCAGATCAAATAGCACATATGAATAAAAATATACTAAGGAAATGATATCTCCTTGAAGCACATTTTGTAAATAGGTAAAGCAAAAGCCATGCACACAAGCAAAGCAAATTGAGGAATTCATTCATCACTTCCCATTGGCAGGCAGGTGTTCAGCCATCCCCAGGAAGGCAGAGCTCCATCACATGTAACATCTACTGGGGAAGACAAATGCCATCACTATGAACGTCCCCCCAGCTCCTTCTTCCCTCACCTTTACATGCTGAGCATGGTGTCATATGGTTTGGGATATCCCTTGCGTCATTTGGGGTCAGCTGTTCCAGCTGTGTACCCCCCCAACTCCTTATGCACCCCCAGCCTACTTGCTGGTGGGATGAAAAAAGAGGAAAGACCTTAACTCTGTTTAAGCACTGCTCAGCAGTAAATAAAACATTCCTGTGTTATCAATACTGTTTCCAGCACAAACCCAGAACACAGTCCCATACCAGCTACTATGAGGAAAATTAGCTCCATTCCAGCTAAAAACCAACACAGCCTCCATTTTGGGCCATCTGAAAACATGATAAAGGCTAGATTAAAACTTAAATTATCTGAATGAAGATTTATTTTTTTCAGCTGCTTTCTGGGAAAAGCATTGTACAATTTTGGTGGTTTGGTCTGGTTAATATTTATGTGCTTGCCTTCCTTCTAAGTCTGTACAAGAACACAGTGTGTACTATCAGAAATTAACAAGCAGATGCAATAAAAGTCCACCTGGTATAAAGGAGACCATCAGTTCTTCAAGTGCTATTTGCTTGGTGTGAAATCACCAGAGCACAAAACTATTTCAATCTAATTGCAAAGTTTTGAGTTATCTTTGATTAGTCTCAGACAAAAAGAACTTCCACCATTATTGGAAATCACATAATTAAAAGCTCCTCCAATATAATCAAGCATCCTTATGCCTAGATTAAATGAAATGTATTTCCTCATGAAAGCACTCAAATCTATAAAGTAAAAGGGTCAATCAGTCTCACCTCCGCTACCCATCGAGTCACAGCAGCTGATCATGAGCTCTGTGTAAGCCAGGTGCATGCTGCAAGACTGCAGTGAGCTTGAGAGCTAAAGGTAAACGTCAGGGTACTCTGAGGGAAATGGCTAGAAGCTCAGCAGCAGAGAGGACCCAGGTCCCCTAGGATGTCAAGGAGTGGGAAGCCAGTAACAGTAAAGTAAGTTCTTTACTTCATCAAATCCCATCTTGTCGGGCTGCCCTGGGAGGAACAGAGACATCCTGAGAGAGTTCAATGGGAGGACGATCGACTGAAACAGAGGAGACTTACTGTGCCCTGAACATTACAGGAAAATCCCAGAGAGAGACACCAGGAAGGAGAAAAGACGCTTTCAAAAAGAGCTCATAGTATGACATCCTTCCACTCAAAAGCTTTTGCAGCTCCTTCTTCAAGGAGCTGAATCTGAAGGTGAGAAAACAGATAGAACATGCAGTCTCTCCTTGGAGCAGATGCCTTTGCGAGAGAGAGACCCCCCCACTGCTGAGCTTGTTCGCTGGCAATGTGCCAGCAACCTGTGATCAGCAAAGCGCTGTTCCCTCTGCACTGACAGAGGCTTTGCTCACGGTCAGCTCCAACTGCAGCAGCGCTGGGCCTGGTGTCACATCAGGCAGCACACTCAAAACCTACCTCCAGAGAAGCCAAGGGAAAGTATTTCGCTGTTTTTCATTGAGCTCTGGTAACATCTTTTATTATTTAACCACAGTCTGAAACACACTTTCTTTTTTTTTCAAAGCCTTTCTTTCTTTTTTTTTTTTTTTTCACTTTTAATTTTAGTTTTAATGAAATAAGCACAACCACCCCCCTCCCTCTGGGAAAGAAATGAAAAGCAGACACCACATGAATGCATCAACATACCAGGTAGTAGTCCTCAGTATTTTTAGCAGAGCAGAATTGTCTGCATTGATGCCCCCAGTGTTTCTAGCACCTGAAGTTGTGCGGTAAACTGCAGGCTACACCACTTGCCGAGACACATTCAGCTGCAATTGAGGTAGATGGCATAATAAAAAATACGACCTGCTGACATTCTTGGATTTGGCACTGATCTAATCAGCTAATCTTATCTGGCTCCCTGAGCTCTGTTCTTATCCTCTGCTGCCTTCAACACAGTTGATCTGTACAGATTCACGCCAGTATTTCTGTTCCTTCTGGGATAAAAGCTGCTTTAGAATGGCAAAACCACCTTCAAATGGGGAGGCAGACTTGTTCTTGGGCTCTGTTTTTGTAATCCAGTAAATGATTGCTCCCAGGGACACAAAAGGTATAGACAGTTGTATAGTCTATATAGTCTATATAGTCTATAGTCTACAGTCAGGCCCTGACCAGCATTCACAGCTACGCCCTAAACCCACAGCCACATTTAGGCAACTTCTATTTCCCCCAGGGCCCTGTGAGCAGACCTTCCTACTGGCTGGTTCCAGTTCTTGGGAGCCTCAGGCTGAAAGGAAGCTCAGGACATCTGGCTGGCTAAATGCTATCTTGCAGAGGAGTGCAAGGTGCCCTGCAGAGCCCAGCCACACTGAGACTTCGGGCTGAGTCAGTGCTCCCACCACAGGCCACATCCTCCCAGCAGAGGTGGGATGGTCTCTTCGCAGCATCACGAAAGAGCTGCTTTGAGCAGTAGATCCACTGTGCAAAATCCATGGTTTGACGCGAGGCGCTTTCCCATTGCTGAACTTGGATGGCATCCTTTTATCCTGGGGGACAAAACTCAGCCCAGGACAACTATCGGAGCAGATCAGTGGGCCAGGGCATTGAAGCAAAGCCTTTGATGTCACGGGTCAGTCCTGGAAAAAGCTAAAGTGCTCCAGGACGGAAGGGAAAAATGATGGATTTCAATCCCTACCGTGTTTCTTACACAGACGGAGCTAATGCAGTGCAGTTACCGCACTCACTGGGTGCTGCGTTTCTGGGAGAGCTGTCAGAGGGAACAAGTGGGGCAAGTAGATTGGAGGGAGCCTGCTTTGCTAGCCAGGCTTCAACTTCACTTCTCCCCTGGAGCCAATATTTCCGTGTCCCGACCGTGAAAGTCAGGACCCCGTCTCACCTCTGCCTCCCAAGGCTCCACTTTCAGCTCTTGCTGCCTCTGCCATTTGTCTCTCTTTGATGCTCTCATAGCTGAGTTTTAAAATGCCTTGCTTAGTCTGCCAAGACCATGCCATCTTTTTCAGTGCCGTCAAGAACTTCACACCAGAAACATCCCTGAAAGGAAAGCTGCAGACAGCTGGTGTCTGCTGTGCTGGTCTGGAAATGGTGGGAAAGGCAGTTTCCTCAGCCCATCTCTTCTGCAGAAGCAACTGCCAAATCCAACCAGCTCTACCTGTGCACTTTGTCTCTGTTTGTCTGAAGGACAGCCCTTCTTGCTCACCTCAACTTTGCCTCCTTTACGAACAGCACAGCTGACACCAAAGGCGCATCACTCGCAGGACCCACGAGCCATTTTTCTCCACTCCTTCACTTCACTAAGTCACAAAACCACTCACGCAGCTCCCACAGCTAGGGGTAAGTAAAGCCGGCACAGCGACATTTGGGAAGGCTGCTGCTCCTGGACTGACTGCGGAGCCTGCTCCAGGGAGCTGAATTTCCCGGGCGTTGTTAGGATGTTAGCTTTCGGCACGGGCTGCTCTCGCTGGTTAAAAACCACCAAAACACTGAAGTTGTCTGCCTGGATCATCCGGAACATCTCCTTGTCTTGACTCCTCCTCTTGAGGAGTCTTGAGGCGCAAAAAAGGTTTGACCACTTGTGTCCACGGATCAGATGATTCTTAGTCCAGAAATAAGGATCTTAGCCTTATGATGGCCCGAGAAGCTGAACATCTCACTGGTATTTCAGGCTGTGCCACGGCGTTTTCTCTGCTGCTGGGAACGGCTCTCAGGTCTCCCAAACAAATAGTCCTGCTATTTTGACTACTGAAGGGGTGATAAACATATGAATGTATTGGCTTTCCCAAGTCGTAGGTGTGCTTATGTGTACGAGTTTACAGGAGCAAAACTCGATAAAGACACAAGATTAGGCATCAAGTTAAAAAGGGCCAGGACTCTTGAGCTAAACGGACTCACATAGGAAAAGAATCTGTAAGGGTAAAGAAAGAAGGCGGGGGGGGAGGGGATGGTGGGTGATATAAGAAAAGCTAGTGCCTGAGAAACATAGAATTAAAGTACTTTTTAGCTTAATTTAGGTTGTAGAAAGAGAACGATGTTTATGTTGCAAGTCCGGGGCACGTAGTGGCCCCACTAAACATGAGTTAATTGTTTCACACCAGTCTTCTAAAGTACTTTTAGCCTTAAAGAACAACGGTTGTGTTGTAAGTCTGTGGTGAGGTAACAGGATTTAGTGGCCCCACTAAACATGAATGAGTTATTTCACACCATCCTTCTACTTATCAGTTAGTTTAGAGACAGAGCCTCCCAAGCATCTGCTAGCTTGGGATACTCCTTGTCTGCCCATCCTGCAATCAATTTTGCAGCAAGGACACGCTGTTTGAACTCCTTGCTAGTTATCAGGAGAATTAGAGACGTGGCTGCTTTCAGCCATTTGTGTGATCACTGGTGCGTCCCACTGTGCCAAAGGTGAAAAGTACGCTGTGAGGAAGACTGCTTACTTCATCTTGAAGACCCCTACCCACAAGAGGAAGACTGCCGACTTCATCCTCCTCAGGACCCCTGGCCATCATCATCGCAGAGCAGTGCGCAGGCGCCAAGAGGAGGAGACTTATGAGAATAAATTCTTGGAGCTAGTTATAATATTCCCCACCTCTACACGGGAATTATGAATATGTATGTAACTAATAGTGAAAGAATATAAACCTGTAACAAACACTAATTACTTGCGCCTCTGGCTACGGCCATGCGCCCAGCGCTGTGTGCTTTTGCTTTATTGACTCTGTCCCT
The DNA here is from genome assembly GCA_039877255.1 of Loriculus beryllinus. Taxonomy (NCBI): domain Eukaryota; kingdom Metazoa; phylum Chordata; class Aves; order Psittaciformes; family Psittacidae; genus Loriculus; species Loriculus beryllinus. The sequence goes on from JBCJKH010042951.1 coordinate 9,219, forward strand.
CCAGAAAACCTTTTATCTCATTTAGAGGAGTCAATTCGTATTTCACAGAAGGGCTCTCAGAACTTAGCAGAAAGTTCCCCAAACCTTGAACGAACACAGGTTTGGGTATTTGAGTTTCGCATTGCTTTCTCAGCCGGATGAGAAGTTAAGGGTCTGCATTTCCTCAGGCGTCCCAGCTCCGTCCTGCTTCTCCAAGGTGCATTTTAAAGCACACACAGCCGCTTCCAGCTCAAACGCACCCGCACTGACCGGGCCGTGCTGCTGAGCGCCTCCCCCTGGCTCAGCCCAAGGCCCCAACTCACACAACCCGCCCGGCCTGCCGCCGGCGAGGCGGGCTCCGGCCCCTTCCTCTGGCCTCCTTAGCGACAGCTCAAACCATCGCTGTTAGCAGCTCTGGTCCCAGGCTGAGGCAAAACACAGCGCTGCACCGGCTGCTAAGAAGGACAAAAACTGACTGCTACTGCTGAACCCGGGACAGACGGCAACTTGCTCCCACTGCCCTGCACAACCCTTTCCTCGAGCCGAAGCCAAGGGAAATCAGCTTCTGCACTGAGCTACCAGAGCAGGCAGGCACAGGCACCTTCACTGACAAACACTGCTAGTTAGAATCAAGAGGTGCCGATGGTATAAGTTATGACCAAAAAGTCTCCACGAGCCAATTAAGGAGAATTAAAATCGATTCATTAAGCAAGCGGCAAAAGAGCAGAACAGCGCTGGGCGGCCGGGGAGTCTCAGCTCCGCCAACGGCACGCGCCTTGCGTTTTCAAACCCCCCTTTTTGTACAGTTCCTCTTTCTGTAAGAGCTTTATGCATGTCCTTAAACGGTCACTTCTTGCATTCCCGGCTGCTTGCGGTTATCTTTTGCATGTCCTTAAACGGTCACTTCTTGCATTCCCGGCTGCTTGCGGTTATCTTTTTGTATTTCCTTAGCTTGCTTATGCCGGCACAGATGGTTTCGGCTGTTTGGGGTTATCTGTTACATTTCCTTCCAGGTGCCTCAGGGGCTTAAGCAATCCTGCAAACTTACGTAAACCCCCAAGCTAAAGCAAGCTTGCAAGATTTGATTAACAAACAATTAATTCTATCATAATCCCCCCTTTTCTTTTTCCCCATTTTGTTCGTCCAAGCGTTTTAATGCCTCCTTTGCTCTATCTAAGATTAGGGTTTCTTCTAGAGGTAAATCGTTTTCCCCCGCAAGTTTAGACAAGGGGAAATAGGAACCATCTGACATAGGGTGACAGTGCAGGTAGGTCTACCGGTCACGTCTTTTGTTTGAATTATCTGTTGGTCTTCCCACCTACTTAATGTCCACCTCAAGGGTTGGTGGTGAGGGTTACCGTAAAAAGGAATTAGGAGCCGCCCGGAGACCCAAAGTATTCCATACAGACTATAGAAAGTTGGTGGTGTCCTGCTTAAACTTAATGATTCTTTACACAATTTCTCCCTTCCATTCCGTTGGGGTTTCCTTTGATTTCGACGGCCCCCTGAGAATCCGTTAGCATGTAGGTACCTCAGAGGAGTGTAAGGGCTATCTGGAGCTTGGGATTGTTTAGCCTTATCACCCCATTTCGGTACGTCTCTGCCTCCTTTGCCTACTCCGTTGCCTGGAGCAGCAAGGTTTTCCATCTTCGCGGCAGCAGCCGTACCTTTCGGGGTCTCTAGCTATTCCGTGCCTGTTCTTACAGGCTTCCCAACTCCTAGCTTTTACTTGAGGTGCTTGGCAAGGTACCTGGGGTACTTGCCGTCTGCAAAGTATTTTTAGAACTTCAGGGGTAGATTCTTCGGGCTCGTTCCAATGAAAGCACCCCTTTTCGGGATGGATACCCTTAGTAAATATGGTCCACCAAATATCGGACTCTTTTATAATTTTACCCATTAATATCCCTACCCTTAAGGCTTCTTCAGTTAATTTTTTCCTGTGCATAACACTGATCACAACTAGCCCGAGGAGGGCAGCCGTGATGACAATGACTCCACCGATTTTCTTTACATATGGTAAATTTAAAGCATACAAATGGGTAACAGATACAATTAGAAGTGTCATAAAATACCGTCCTCTTCATCCGGTCTTTTCCTGCGTCATTTGAGCTTAAGGTTCACGGGTGGATCTGCGATTTCCCACTGTTCTTTAGGAAGAGGGCCTTTCACTCGGGTTGCATGAATCCATCCACGCTCAGCAGTCCAGACAGCGGCTTTTGTGGTCAGCAGGACAAGAAAGGGACCTTCCCAGAGGGGGAATAAGGATGATTCTCTCCATGTCTTAGTAAGTGCTTTGTCCCCAGGTTTTATATTGTGTATAGAGACATCTAGAGGGGGTCTTTGAACTACCAACCCTTTCTTTCGCAGTTCCTCCCTTCGCCTCAGTAATTGTATAACAAAGTTCGATAGGTTCCTCTCTTCAATTTTTTGGGTGTTCTACCGGGAATTCCCGGTCATATGGCATTCCATATAACATCTTGAACGGGGATATCCCTGTATCTCTTCTTGGTTGGGTTCTTACGTTCAATAATGCCAACGGTAAACACTTCACCCATGAAGTGTTCACATTTTAGTTCCCAACATTAGTTTAGTTAATTGTTTTTTCATTTCCCCATTTATCCGTTCTACTCGGCCAGAGCTCTGAGGCTACCAGGGAGTGTGATATACCTCTGAGTATTTTTCCTCCACCACTTTAACCGGTTGAACTAGTTTCAAAGCTATCAGCGCAGCCCTGGCTGTAGCACGGTCGTGCTTTTTCTTTTCTACCTGTCAGTTTTTTCTTTTCTACCTGTCCCCTATAACGCTCTTCATACTTCCTCCTTTAATCCTGCCCACATTTATTCAACAACCCCTCAGTCCCGTCTGTCAACACGTCTGTTCCCACTCGTTTGCCGGCCCCAGCACCCATCCCATGCTCAAACACAGGAGCTGCGCCAGCTCCCCTCCTTTCCCCATTGGTTTTCCCTTTTTTTTCCTTTTTTTTTTTTTTTTTCCTTACAGTTGCTCACCCTGCTCTGCAGGGTTACAGATGCTGCCTCTGAAAGAGCACTGCTGGTTAATGTGCCGCTTGTTGCCAGTGGCAGCAATCTCTTGCTCCTTATCAATATCTGAGAGGACAGCTATAGAGGGTGCTTCTCTGGAGGTACCTGTGATACATAATTTTCAATATCACAGGCTGAACAACATCTCTCCAGCTCAGTTTTCAGTTTTTCCCTGTCCGTTTCAGAAGCAAACATTAAGGGATCTGGCGGAGCTATATTAATTTTGCATTTAGTTTTTCACGCCGGGTGGTTTAAAGTGAAAACCATATCTGCATACATCACTTCATCCCATTTTTCTTGCCACCCCAAAACCAACATTAATTGTAACAATGTTTTATAATTGAGAATTCCGTTTTTAGGCCATTTCTCCTGATCTTCCAAAGTACATAAAGACCATCAATGGCTACAATATTTTACCAACGTTTTCATGTTTACCGAGTCCCCAGAAGACCCTTCCGCTTCTTTCCAATGTGCCAAAAAGTAACCCAATGGGCTTTGTAATATTTCTTTACTTTGGCTTGTTCCCATTTTACTTTATCCTTTGTAATCACGCCTCTTTAAATTTTCTTTGATACTTTTACAAACCCTTTCCCAGTTCTCCTTTCTAACCTTCCAGAGGGCCTCTGGAACTCTGTGGCTTTTCCACAAAGAAATCCTTTAAAGTGTGGTCTCAAGAGAGTAACCGATTGGGTAACTATAATGTTCCACCCGCCAGTGTCTTGTAAGACATCCCGAGCAATATCTGCCCCACCGGCACCCTGAGTGGCTGTAAAAACGGAATCTACACCGAGAGCACTGCCACAATATCCACGCAAAATGCCACCCTTCACATACAGTTACACTCCCACAGGGCACACAGGGACTTTCTGAGCTGCTTAATGATTGTACACAGACAAGAAGATACACAGGACAGAAAAACCTAGCGGGACAGGCAGCCGGATCCCCCCCCTCCCCCTTTCTAAACTGCTTACACAGACAAGACACACAGGCTTAGGGCAGCCGGAGGGGCAGCCCGACTCCCCCTGCTGACACAGACCGGAGCGGGAAGGGCACACAGGACACACTGTTCTTCTAGACATCGTAACATACAACCTGCTACAAACAAAACCAGAACACACAACATAGTCAAATCTTGTACAATCAAATCTTTAAGCCGTCTAGAAATTCCCATCCTTTAAGGAGTTTTGTTAAGCAATCCAGCTCATCATCTTGTGTCAGATGTTTGACCCTCTCTTTTGGTACAAAGCATTTACCCTTTTCTATATTGTTGTCTGCACCTGCTTACAATAGTTTGCTGTATTATAAATGGATACATATACAATAACTAGCTATATTAACTCAGTAGTAAAATCGGATACATACACAATGAAGCACACAGCAACCAGCTACGATTGGTTAACTTAGGCGTATGAAAACCTAGCCTTTAAAGCTCACTTGCAGTTCACTATTGTGTTTTAGTATATTCCAGTATCTTCTCATCTTGCTTGTACTGTTGCTTTTGCTTCCTTACCTGCGGCTTTCTTCATTCTCTATTCATGTCGAGCTCCACGTAGCCACATGCTAACTTGAGAACGTGGCCACTTCTTGTTAAAAATCCATTCACATCTCCTCCTTTTTCTTTTAGCACAAGCCAAACACATTTTTTATAACCATGCGTTGGATACATTGTAAACAAACAAGATACTGTAAAGATAATGGCAAAAAGGACAAGCAACAAGATCCTTTTTTTTGGATGGCTCTCTGATAATAGGGGAGGCCATCCCTCACATCAAGGTCTGGCATGGCATGTGTCTCTACCGCTCAACGCCTGCTGGGTTGCAGCCAGCAGTGGAGCTAAAGGTTCTTCTTGGTGGCAAACACAGAGGCCAATCCAGTCTTGCCCTTAATTGTGGTAGCAGGCATTTGGTTAACCTTAGTCCTTGCACCTTGCTGCTATGTGGAGTTTCATTTGCTTCATCTAGTAACAAGTCACTACTATGGCAAAGCACACACAGATTTACATTATCAACTACAGGTGGTTTTATACAGTAAATCACAGGTTCTAATAATAGCTATTCTACTAGCACACATATTCAAATTGTTACTTTTCATTTGCCCCCATGTGATTTTTTGCAATCATTTGTTTTTCTCTCCCTCTATCTGATTTTGCTTGGGGTATTCTCCATCAGCTCCCATAGCTGAGGCACTGGATTCTTTTACTATGTAAAGCAGTTACACAAGGAAATTGTAAGGTTTAATAGTCAAGGAGTTTGCTGTGTCATTACCCACTTTTTTCCTTCTTTCTCTGTCACCCTGATGCTATTCGAGTGACGGCTGATAATGCTTGTGATTGCACTACTTCTCTCATTTTTTCAGTTAGGAGTTCTTGTTTCAACTGATCTGTTCCTCTTTAGGCTTTGCTTGTGGCGTCTCTACAAACTGCCCCAATGCTTCAATAGATCAAGAGGTTTGTTTATTACCTTGGCTCCAGTGTCTATCCCGGCCCTTCCACCACTGGGGCACCGGGAGCTGAATCAGAGGGCGGCTTCTTTACAGGGGCCCCCGCGTTGTGGTTGGGTTTTTGTTGTTTGGTTGGGTTTTTTTTTGTGTGTGTGTTTTTTGTGGTTTTTTTTTTTGTTTGTTTTGTTTTGTTTTGTGTGTGTTTTTTTGTGGTTTTGGTTTTGGGTTTGGGTTTTTTTGGTGGTTTTTTTTTTTTTTCAGTGAAATGTGAAACTGCCACCCCATAAAAACTGTTATATGAACCCAACAACACAAAAAATACACAGAACACCGTCTACCCTCAACACACACACACACACACACACACACATGTGCATGGGATCCCACAAGCACACTCCACACAACTTTTGGAACAATATTTGAGACAAACTTCAGACAATCATTACTTCCACCGCACGGTCCCACATAGAGAACGTGGCACAAGGACCCTGTGAAGACAATCAGGAAACCAGCTCCAAGAAGCATCATCACAGTGTGAGGTGGCAGGCTCAACCTTAGCAGGCATCCCCACAGAGGCTCTGCCTCCCCCACATCGCATGAGGCTTGGGCTTTTGTACTGACCAAAATGCACACTCATTTCAACACAGGTGGCCAGTCTGTGCTGGAAGAAGTGGCCAGCAGTATCTATAAAGGTCTCCAAGGGTCGATAGAAACATGGACACGCTTATATTTGTCAACTTCTAGTACATGTGTATCACAGACAGAGAAAACACACAATATATTCACATTGCCCACTCGTCTCGCTTCTCCCTTTCCAACTGCGCATTTGTCATGAGGGTTTGGGGGATATAAATCAGGCTTCTTTTCCGGGCGAACAGGTTCCGGGTCAAAAGGACTCTTCTGGTCAGCACCGGAATTACCAAGTGTCAAAATCTCAGGAACAGTAACAGCAGCAGCCCGGTGAATGTGCACAGGCTCCTTCTCGGGGTGAATAGGGCCTGAGTCAAAAGGATCGTCCTCATCTCTGTTCTCAGCCTTCGCAGTCGTGGCAGCAACCGGCGGAGGTTCAGGGGTGGGGGGGTGGTGGAACACTGGGCTTCACGATCTCACTTTTTGACTTTGACGTCTCTAAAACAGTTCTCCAAATGACCAACAGATTTTTCACAGTGTAACTGTCTTTTGTGGCTGCGTCCCACAGTTTAACTCCTGCCGCAATCCACAGAAAGACCTCCGGTACGGCAGGCTCATAAATCTCTGGATAACACGCCTTTGACCATTTCAGCATTAAATTTAAGTCTGTCTCTTTAAAGGTAGCTCCCTTCACCTTAAGAAGGACTGAAAACATCCATAAAGCGGAGGCTTCTTTCTTGGCAATTTTTTTACAAGTCCTTGAGTTAATTACAGCTTCTTGCTCTTTTTGGTCTTTTGCTGATAAAGCTGCAAAAGCAGAAGCGGCTGCTGCCCACTCCCCCTTCATAGCTCACAAGGTCTCCCGAATTAGTTTCCACATAGTGGAGTACTTTTTGGCTTCTTTTCCGACTTTTTTCCCTCACTAACTGAAGTAGACAGTTCAAATGCAACAGCAATAACCTTTTGCCCATAATAACAACCCTTAGAGGGTGTCTTCATATATTTAATTCCTCTCTCAGAGAGCGTGTGTTGGAGCAGTTTCACTACTGGTGCCTCCTCTTGAGACCATGTAGACCAATCTCCTCCCCGACCGCTCACCTTGATCGAGGGTGAGATCCGGACCTTTTCGAACCTTTCGTTTGGAGCTGTGTCTCTCCAGGGGCTCTCTGGGGTGGTGACCCACTTGGGCTGGCTTTGCACCCTCCTGCTTGCCTTTTCACACCGCTTTTCACAGCTTCGGCAGCGAATCTGGGGGTCCCTGTTTGGGCGCCATTTGCTGGAGCAAGATTCCTATGGACAGCACTAAGACGACCAATGTGACCTAGTGAATGCCATTTTATTACACAAAGTGTTAATCTTATCTAGAGATTCTTAGTACAGCTACACAGACTTGGCAATTGTTAATTGGGCACCTTAAACCTAAACAATGCTATGATTGG
>JBCJKH010042952.1:0-13267 GCA_039877255.1 Loriculus beryllinus
CAGCTTTATCTACTAAAAAAGGATGCTTAACATTTCCATTCCAGCATCTCTTTATCTTAGAATAATAGCATGCTTCAAAGCCAAGAAGGAAATCGTTCAAGTTAAGCTTCAGTAAGACTGAAGTGATTCTGATTTGAAGTAGAAAACAATTACAAGCAGTGCTAGAAATGCTGTTCTCCTGTTCCATCAAAGAAAGCCTTTTTTTTTTTCTCTAAATAGTACTTAATGTAGGAGTTGCTGTTCATGCTCAGATTCAGTGTCCATTTTATTTGGTACCATTTATGATGACAGCTAATACCAGAAGCTTTGCATAATAATCAACTTTTAGCTAGAGAGGGTTAATATAGCCACTGAAATTCTGTTTCTCCCATATCAAGTAATTGAAGGTTCTTTTTAAGCACAAGAACAACAATAAAAAAAAAAAAAAGAGGGACGAAGGGGCTTTAGTAACCCTTTCACAGTATTTTTTTTGTGATGCTGACGACTATCTGGGACAACAAATTCTGTAAATCTTTTGTATATGTTCTAAATTTCTCATTTTTAACTGCTTTGAATATCTACTTTATTTTTTTCCTATGGGAGAGAAAGATAAGTAATTGATCCGCCACTCAGTATTTTAAGTACTACTTCTCACATCCCTTTTAATTTCTTGCTCCATAAGTAAAACACTTTACAGTCCGTTCAGACTCTTACCATCTGAAAGGGTTGTGTTTGGGATTTTTTTGAGGGTCGGGACAATGGTGGTGGTTTTGTGTTTTTTTTTTTCCTTATAAGCATTTTGATTTCCTTTCTTCAGACCCTTCCTATCAAAAGCCTTTTAACATAGAATAATGCGTGTGTTGTAAAGTACAGAGAGTATTCCAAATGAGACAGCATTATCTATTATCTATGAATATATGCAATATCACCCAAGCTCTGAGTTTTCACTGATCAGTGATGTCCATTACTTAATCTGAATGTTACAAGATGTACATGTAATTTATTTATTTTTCAGCTAATGTGTATTGCTTAGATTTTTTGACCATTTTATTTCATTTTATGCTTGACTGCCAGTAGACTATCTTGTCACTCCAAGTTTCCTACAGATGTTTCTTATCTCAACTAACCTACATAACTTGTGTCAACAGCATATTTTACTAAGTGTGCAGGTAAGGATCACTAGTCAATAATTCCTGTTCTTTTAAATTGCATCTACAACTACTTTCTAAAATAGTAGCATGGTAATGAGAAATGTTAGTAACTCAGTTTGTCCCAAATCTGAGTTCTTTAACCCAGCGTGCAAGAAGCCAATAAACACACAGGGTTGAGGTATTGATTTATTTCCTGTCTGCAGAGGTGGGTATTAGGTGGTAATTTCACAAAGCTAGCACACCAGTACTTCTCAAATCACAATTATTTATACACTTAACATATTAATTATCTTCTGTGCATACGTATTGTTGTTTTCTTACATGAGTTGCTAAAACTTACTTGCCTAACATGTAGATTATATGCATGCTTACTACAATTTTTCAGATTTTCATGTCCTTAATCTTTTGAGGAGGTGATATACCTGGTGTAGATCGTCTGTGAGTTACTGGTCGCAATCTCCCCCTGCCATAATTACCTTTCCCCTAGGTTCATCTGGTTTTGGTAACTCTAAGCAACACTTCATGGACTGGTGCCCTAACAAACCTTTATTTACTCCTGTGGTTAACATCCGAGACAGAGATAAATTGCTATCCATTGTTAAAATTCAAACAAGTCCACCAAGCAGTTTTGCTAAGTTAACATTAACTCTTAAATTCTGACATTAACTTTGTAGTTTAATTGCTTCAGAGCCTCAGGGCCTTGCTGACTAGTAAAGACTAGCTGAGGAGATTTCATCCATTATTGAAAATAATTTCAGTTCTTCTTATGGAACATGTTTTCTTCCATTAGGAAATTGTTCTCTTTCTCCTGAGCAGATACCTGGTCACAGTGATCCATTCAGTTGCAGTCTCCAGGATGCATTATTGCATCCTGCAGCTTCAGAATAAAGAGTGGAAACATTAGAGGTTGCAGCCTATTATTCCAAGCTTCAAAGCTATTACGGACTCAAAATATTACTGATTCAAAAAAAGTGCCATGGGCAAAAAGTATAATAGTATGTAACTTATCTTGCTGCTTTCCTCTTTCAATAATGCAGTTATCCCAAGAGAATGTCAACAGAACCTTTTATTCTACAAAGAATGGTTGTGTATCTTAGGCAGGGTATATTTGAAGTTGTGCTTTCAGTTGTGAGGTTTTAACTTCTCAAGGTGAAAATTTTCATTGAGAAGATTTTTTTTTTTCCTTAAGCAAAAAGGTTTTGCAATTATTTTAATGTTTTCCTCTGAAGGTAATATTTCTAGTTATAGGGATAAGTGGTACTGTGGTCATATGATTACTTCCATGAAGAGTTATATTGTGTAGACCAGGTCTTTGAAGTTTGGGAATCTAGGAGTTCTGCAGTCAGGTGTTCTAGGAGTCAGGGATAGTGTGATGACTCTACCATGCTATGACTATTACTAGACTTGGGAATGCTGAGTTTTTCTGATGTTTGTGTCCTATGGCTACTCTGTCTATCATATTTATATTTAAGTATGCGTTAAACCCTGAGGGGAACAAAAGCGTCATATCCATGTACACTGGATAACTCTCAGAGCACTATGAAATGTATATAAATACCTAAACTATAAGTACAGACAGCTTTTATACGCACATATGCGCACACATGGATTGGCATTTATTTAATGAATATTGTGGCTTTTTTAGTCAATAAGGTTTCAAGTTCCTATTTTAGATGACAAGCAAGTATTGTCCCTTAGTTTTCCTCAGAGTTAGTTAGCAGAGGTAATTTCTGATAGAATTAAGAAGTGAATCAGCCAGCTCTGCATTTGCTTTCAGCTGTGTTCTCTGCTGCCCTGGTCTAGAAAGGAGCAAAAGTGGTTTAAGCAAGACAAATTTCAGTTAATAGCTCAGCAGTAAGAGGGGGAGGAAGAAGAGAATGTAGTAATGATTCCTGAAAGAGTGCATTTTTAAAGATACTGCTGAAGAAGGATGAAGAGTGTAGGCACAGAGATAGTACAAGGCACAGAGGTCAGCATGATATAAGGCATAGAGCTGAAAGTGGGAGAAGGAGATAAAGAATGCAATTAAGTGAAAGGATAGAAGATGTCTAGGGAGTAGAAGGGAAATAAAAGCAAGACATACAGTAATTCTGGGTAAGATAATATAGGGCCTTGAAGGTGAAAATGGAAACTTGAATTCGTGGCTGCATTAAGTAATCTATATAGCTTCATTATAAATTATGAAGAGTTAATAGTGTGCTGTAGCCCATTTGTCCTTAGCACTTTCCCAAGCATTTTTTAGGGAGTGTAGATGAAGAGTGAAGAAACAGTGGATAAGTTACTGATGTATATACTGAAATAGTAAAAGCATTTACTTTTTTGAGACTAAGCATTCTGTCTCAAGAGGATTGGTAGATGATGCGACAGGGCTAACATTACAGCAAAAACTCTTCAAACATTTAGGATGCTGCATGTCTAAATTTAAAAACTCATGAAGATACTGGAAAAGAAGGGTCAGCTGCAAATGTGTGCTTTGGCAAGTCTCAAAGAGGTTTTCTTTCGAAACACTAGTATTACTCATCTTCTGTCTTGCATTAACTAGCAATTTGAAGGCATTTGGACAATATATTACTGTCTCTTTCTCCTGTCAGTTGATTTTGTTGTGGTTTGTTTTTTTTTTTAATCATCTTAACAATCAGTTGAAGAGCATATATGCTTGAAAGATGATGGTTGGCTTTGAGTAGGCTGGTGGAAGACTGTTTTACTGATATCTTACTATTTACAGCTCTTTTTCACAGTTGTGGTGTTAGTACATGTCAGCCTTAAATTTCTTTAAAATTATTAATATTCAGTGGTATAACTTTCTTGTTTCTCAGATGTTTTGGAGAACTGATTTTGCTTTAATTATACTGTGCTAATAAAGGATGAATAAAACTTTCCATAAGTAATTTATTCAGAAGAGGCCTCCAGTGTAGTTTGTCTCAGAAATTTTGAAATGTATCCGTTCCTTGCAGGAACAATTCAGTTTCACCCGCTTTCACACCATTTTTAAAAATCTGTGAATTGAATCCTTAGCTTCTCTGTCTGAGTTGAGTATGTGATCTGGCTTTGTGTAAAATGATTGCTTGTAAGAGCTTCAGGCTCAATGTCAGTCCAAGGATGAAAAAACCCATCACAGGATACTGTATTTTAATATAAGGATTTCAGTTACTCAGCAGTATGAAGACATAATAGTACTTGTGACATGCTGTGCCGTATTGCTTTAGGATCAGAGTGAACATTGGAATAATAGCAGCATTGAGAAGAAAGAAAAAAATAGGATGTCTGATTTGAGCATCTTTTTTTCTCCTGTTGATTTCTATATTTAGCATAGTGTATGGCATGTTAGGCCCTAGTTATAAAGACCTGTGAAACTACATGGATTCCTTGTCTTGCATGTTAGGAATCAAGCAGCATGTGGTGCATAAACTTGCATAGAATTGGACTGATCCAAAGGCAAATCCACCACAGGATACAGCTGTTGGGTTGTGTTATAAAAGCTGATTTGCAATCCTGCAGAAGAGTTCAGAGAGGCAACAGCAGTTGGGGGATCCCATATCCTGCTCAGCTGCTCCCAGGCCCATCACAGGAGCAATCAGCCCCTTAGAGACCTGCCTCTATAAGGCGAGGGGAGCAGAGTCACAAAGACAGTCCAGAACCCATATTAAGGAATCGGAGTGAGGGACAGCTTCTCTGGGCCCCCCCAGGGCTGTCCCGGGAGAGTCATCACGGTGAATCATCCAGCCTTAAGACCCATCAAGGTGAATCACTGCTGGATCCCTTTTCGGACTGAGATGATACCAGGGACATGGTACACAGTATGGAGTGCAAGGGAAGAATATTTTGAGATTGCTCAGGATATTTATAGGAAAATAGAGGGATAAGGGGATAAAAAAGTCTGGAGGTGTGTAAATACGTGACACACTTCTCTGGCAATGCCCTGCTCTTGACCAGGGCAGTCTCTCCTGTTGTTAAATTCAACTTCTAACTCATCCTGGCTGAAGGTTACCTGTTGTGTTACCCACCCTTTCCACCTCTCTTCTCGTATCTAGTTGGACAAAATCTCTATCTTTCCTATTTCTATTTAGGACCATCATCTCATGTTCTTACTATGCACCTTGTTTAAGAGGGTACCTCCATCTTCTGTAATGTCCTCAGAGACAGTGGGCAGCAGCTCTTTGGCCCTCCAGAAGCTGTCCTTCAGCATTTCTTCTCAGAGCAAGTTGCTACAACTGAAGCCATCTTGGTGGCTCTCTGCTGGACTTCTTGAAGTCCATCATCATCCTTATGTTTTTTTTTCTTCCCTAATTTTAATGACTAATGAACTTTTCAAATGTAATCCTTGTGCATTTGAGAATTATAATACTAAATAGTAAGAGAATTTCATAGCCAAGCTTCTGCTCAACAGGTACTATTAAATTATGAGACACATAGCCTTCCACAATTATTTAGATTTCCTTGGAGCGGCCTGACACTTCTTTCAGTTTTGGCTCATGGCTAGGTAGTTGCTTAGCACAAAATACACAAAATAAACATAGAACTCTGGTCCTGCTTGCTTTCCCCTTCCCTTCTCATCCATAGCTGACTTTGTGGGTTCTATGCACAGTACCTTTGTGTACACAATGCACAATACTTTTGTGTAAGTTCATGAATACTTCTTTCTGTTTCACTTAGAATTTCCTTCTCTACCATGCCTTCCTTCTTGCTTGAAGAAGAAGAATATGGACGGATTGTTTAAGGAGAATCTGGATTTTTCTGTTTACAGAGCAGTGAATGTTCTGAAATAAACTACAGTTGTAAAATTCATTTTGTTTGACAGGTTAATAAATCTCAGCCAAAGGTCTGAAAGACTAGAGATATTAAATGCTTGTATTGCCTGACAGAAACAAACCAGCAAAGGATTTAGGACTATTCCAGTTAACCATGGCTCCCATTGTATTTGCAGATGCATTAATTTATGGTTCTTTCTCACAGTTTGGGGGTTTTATTTATGTTTTGGTTTTGTGGTGAGCATAAACAAAAATCACCTGAAGTGGCAAAAAGTTAAAAATGCCATGATTCTTCAACAGGTAAACATGTTCATGGTGCAGACAGTGCAGTGCCAAGCCTTCTGTTGACTTTATAAGCTTTTGTTAGTATCAATAAGCTTACGAATTTTAGAGAACTTAAATCTATGTTTTCAAACCTACACCTATGTTCATCAGTTTTGACACTTTCATGCATAAGCATGTGAGACAAATTACCCTATATTCCAATGGCAGAAACAGTTGACTAGGATATCTTTTGATGGAAGGCTTGGGAAGCAATATAATAAAAGTTGTTAGAACTAGGCTATTGACGTAATATTAATTTTAAAAGTGGAAAATTATTTGTTAGTTGTTTAGAAACTGATTTCTAGTAGAATTCAGAAGGACGCTGGGATGAATAAAAACAAAAATCTTTTGTAAGTTTTCCTATGTGCCTTCTTCAGATTCAGCAACCATTTCTGGGATGGAACCCTCTGGAGAAAACAGTAGGAAACTGGGTACAGATATTAGTGTACAGTATACTGTGCCTGATATATAAATTCGGTCATATTGGCGATACTTTAGTATGTATTGGCAATGTCACATGGAAGTGTGGGATATCAATTACTGCTTATTTTATTAAATCTGTTAGGAAGTTTAGCAAGGACCTCACCCACTCTGTTTTCCCATTAAGTATCATTCAGACAGAGAAAGCATCACTGCAAATGTTTGAATTAGATTGAACATGAAATGACAATGAAACATCAGATAATGTATAATTTAAGGCTACAAACTTCGGTTTATCGATACATTCCCAAAACAATGCTTATGCTCTGCTGGTAGTACTTTCACATAGAATTGAAGCACAGTTTTAGTTTCTTCCAAATCCTCATTATCCAGGAGATTTAATTCAGTCCTGACAAAGTATCGTGGAAGCTGCTTTGTTTTCCACAGCCCTTCCTGAGTTACTGTTCTTGACATTTTTTACTGCATTTGATGTTAGCTTTACAGATGCGTGCAGTTTTATATCTATACATATAGAGATATATATCTGTATAGAGATATATGCAGATACATATTTTAAACTGTATATACTGCATATATGTGCTTGTGTATACGTATTTGTGTTGAATCCAGGAGCCTGACAGGAGCGAGGGTGCTGCAACTCCACAATCCCAAACGCAGCCAGCAGTGAGGCTAAAAACGTGTTTTCAGTAGTCATGTGAGCACACATGGCATATGCAACATGCATGTACACATGCCAGCCCCACAGAACAGCACAGTAGAAATGCTCATCACTAACACAAGCATAGAGAGCACCAGTGGTCTCATTCTGTTCCCTTCTCTGGCTGAAGGTCTATTAGCGCACATTATATATGTGTATATGTGCAGCAAGGATTCCTTCAGCAGCTGGATTTAGGCAGTGAGCTGTCCCTGGATCTCAGTCTCCCCAGTCAGTGGCAGCTGGAGGCGTGAGTCCTCAGTGCCATAACCCCATTCTAGCCTTCAGTGCAGATCCTTTTCCTTCCTCTTCTCTCACTGACACCCATGCAACGGGTGACTTAGACACAGCCTATCCAAATGATCCTGGATGCTTTTGCACCCGTCATGTCCCACAGGGAGTCTCGTGCACACACAGATAGGTCTCAGACTGCCCGAGACACTACTGTCTCTACAGCAGCTGGCCAGAGCTAACCTTTGCCAACCTTGTCCCTGCGAGAGCCAGTGCTTTCTGTGCTATCACCGATAGAGACATGCCTGGCTCTCAGGCCACTTCACCTACTTCCCAGCAAGTCCAGCATGGCCTTCATTAGTACTCACATGCTCACTTACATGTCCACCCTCATTGCAGGTGCTGCACTGTGGGCACGTGGGATTCCTGGTCCCACAGCACGGCTGGCACTAAGACCTCCACGCACATGCGCATGCACAATAGTAAGCCCTTGCCTAGGAAAAACATCAGAAATTGGGTTTAATTAGAGGTGACAGGACAGGCTGGTGCAGGCACAGCTGGGCAAGTGGACTGATGACCTCTGCTCACATCTCATCAGTCTCTTCTCTCCTCATTCACATGGGGCTCCCTGATGTGTGGAGCCTCTCCTGCTGGCACATCCAAGTGAAACTGGCCCAGCTTCAGGGCTCCCTGGGAGCTCCTGTGGCATCAGAAGTGTCTGGGTTATGAGCTTCCATTGCCTCTCAGGGTTGCTGGGTTCCCCTGCACCTCCTGGACCATCCGGCATCATAGGGATCAGTTTGTAATAACTGGCGGCTGCTGTGCTGGGCCTGGAAGGAGCTAGGGAGGGTGTGATTCAGGCTCCACCACCTACCTTTGTTGCTCCTACTATGCTTCCTATGTGCAAAGACCAGCACATCTATTACGTAAACTAGCATGTGTGTATGTTTTTATGTATATATGTATGTCTTTCTAGATGCAAAGATGTATAGATCCCTCCTGTAGAAACAAAGTTGGTAATTTTAACTGCTAATGCTTCATGGATGCTCTTTGGACTTACTAAAGTCAAAGCTCACCTCGACACATTCCTGTGTAATCTTCTGTAGGTGGCTCTGCCTTGGCTTGGACTAGATGACCCGCAGAGGTCTCTTGCAACCCTAACAATTCTGTGTTAATAATGTGATGCTTCATAGTCAAGGAAGGAAAGATTCTTGTTAATTAAAAACTATAGACAGTTTTTAAGCTGTGCTCCTTTTCTCCAAAGTAGAGAGAAAACTTTTTTAGTTGATAGGAAAGTAGGAGAACATGTGGGAGTGAAGAACGTCAGCTGGCAGCACTGCCACTGCCAAGCAGAAGAGAACCTGGTTAAGAAAAGCATTCAGAGTGCCGTGAGCAACATCTTTGCTCTCCGTTTGGATGCAAGATGCTGATAATCTGAAAAAACTCAAAATACCAATTGTCACTTCATTCTGTAAGATTTTCTTCCTTTTAACAGCAAAGTTAAAAGTTGACCTGGTGGAGATTATGACAACAGCAGTTCTAGATGCATTAATTGTTTCTTTCTGTTTTTAACCATAATCTCGTGATATTCCATAGAGCTACTTGTTTAATTGCTGTTTTACTTCTCAGTGAGGAAGCTGTAGTCTGTGGCTTTGAAAGTCTGGGAGTGTTTTATCTGCCGATGGAGGTTCATTGGAGAAAGAAGTTTCTGTGTCTTTTCTGAAATTATTTTCCTTGGTAAGAATAAAACTTTAAAACTGTTAAGGAATATGTGTTTAGCCACACTTTCAAGACCTGCAAACACAGAACATACATCCTCAAGACAATCTTTATGAATGAGAAATTTCAGTCCTCATTCTTTAGACATATTTGCCATCTGATTTATAAATTTTCTCTGATCAGTAATGAATCTTAGCTGTATCTCACTAGAAGTAGTTGAAATCAATTACCGAAGTTTTTAAATATAATGGAGAGAAAACACTATAACTTCTAATCAGAAAAAAAAAGGGGGGGGGGGGGGGAAAGAAATTACTTGATATATTTCCTGTATACTGAATCACAGTGTCTGAGAATCTCTTTTGCTTCTTTGCTTCTTGCCTGACAGCCTGTCCTCCTTTTTTTCTAGTCACAGCATATTTTACCTGGTAGCCAGAACATATCTTTCAGTGGATTGTGTGGCAGTGATACTTTGTCACCTTGACATACCTGCTGCAGTCTGGTTTCCCCAGGGAATCCTTATATACTGTCTAGGAGCTGAAGCTTCCAAGTTATCAGCAAAATGCTGCTCATAGCACTCAGCTGCCTGTCAGTTCATCCAGATTCTTGGCAATTCCTGTGGCAATGTCTATTTCTGAACTGATCATGTTGCTGTAGTAGAGGTGTTTTCTTTCAGGTCATGTGTTATGATGGTTAGAGCACTGCAAAATCACTGTTTGCACTATGCCATGGTAGTCTTACTAATAGATAAACACATATAATTTGATTTTAAAAAGAAGAAAATAGAGGTGTCCTGTGCTTAGGCTAAGGTGACTTAGTCTTTTCCTCAAATAAGTATGTGTTATAAACACATTAACTCTAATTCAGCTGCTTTTTTGTAGATTGACTGAAAGGATTTGTAGAGAAGGCAATTTGCCTTTGGCTTAACTGTGAAGAAATGTGTTTGTATCAGTATTGGGGTGACTGAGACACTTTTTAAGAGAACATTTTATATTCTCATCATAGGTTCTCTATTGGTCACTTAGCAATATGTTTTGCTGTATATATTCTGCACGTTTGTCATTCAAACCTTTAAATCTAGGAGTTCCATTATAGTGCCATCTGTCTGTGCACCAGTGAGTGAGGCTGTGCACTTTTGAACAGTAAAGAAAAGTAAATTGATTTCATTTTCAGAAGAAAAAAAAATAAACATGAAACATAGCTAGTGGACACCAAGTTCGTAGAATCATATAGTTTGGGTTGGAAGGGACCTTAAAGATTGTGTAGTTCCAACCCCTCTGCCATGGCCAGGGGGCACATTCCATTAGACCAGGTTGCTCACAGCCCCATCCAGCCTGGCCTTGAATCTGCCAGGGATGAGGCAGCTACAGTTTCTCTGGGCAACTTGTGCCAGTGTCTCACCATCTTCACAATAAAGAATTCTTTCTTAATATCTAATCTAAATTTACCCTCTGTCAGTTTAAAGCCATTACCCTTTGTCTTACCTCTATGAAGCCCCTTGTAAAAAGTCCCTCTTCAGATTTCTTGTAGACCTCTTTAGGTACTGGAAGGCTGCTTGAAGGTCTCTCCTGAGCCTTCTTTTCTCCACACTGAACTCTTTCAGTCTCTATAGGAGAGGTACTCCAGACTTCTGATCATCTTTGTGACCATGATGACCATGCCAGGTTGACCATGAGCTAGTGATATGCCATTGCGGCAAAGGCAGCTGATTATGGGGGAGTGTTGCTAGCAGGTCGAGGGAGGTGATCCAGCCCCTTCTACTCAGCACTGGTGAGGTTATAGCTGGAGTACTGTGTCTAGTTCTGGGCTCTGCAGTATGGGAAACAAATGGAGCTATTGGAGGAAGTCCAGCAAAGGGCCACAAAGCTGACAAAGGGACTGGAGCATCTCTCCTGTGAGGAAAGGCTGAGTGAGCTGGAATTCCTTATCATGGAGAACAGAAGGTTTAGGGCAGAATATTCTTATTAATGTTAATAAATAGTTGAAGGGAAGATGCAAAGAAGGGAGGAGCCAGGCTCTTGGCAGTGGTGCCAAGTAGCAGAATTAGAGGCAGTGGACGCAGACTGAAACACAGGAACATCTTCCTCTGAGCATCAAGAAACTTTTTTGCCATGAAGGTGACTGAGCACTAGCACAGGTTGCCCAAGGACGAAGTAAGAGTTTCCCTTGTTGGAGATACTAAAGCACTGTCTAGACATAGTACTGTGCAACCGGCTGCAGGTGGCCCTGCTTGAGCAAGGGGAATGGACGACATGACTTCTGGAGTTTCCTTCCAACGTCAGTCATCCTGGGATCCTATGATTCTCTGAGTCCATATGAGACTTATGTAGTATTTGCGCATTTTCTTTGTGTGTATGTATATTATGTATGGGCATCTATAATTCATAATGCAACAGCACAGTAACATGACATCAAGTTCAGAGTAAAAATTCCAAACAGTCATGGAGGAATGGATGCTTTTAGTTTAAATCAGAAACCGGCTCTCATCTCTTCCAAAGACTCAAGCACACTGTTGAAGGTCAGCAAATGTAGGATAATTCAGATCTGTGGATTCATTATGTGAATGGTGATTCTTACTTTTAATACGAAATCATTATTGCATTGGATGAGCAAGTAGTTGTCACTTAAGCATATGGCCTGTTGCAGTGTTTTAAGGACTTTGCCCATAAGAGATCAATTTACAGGCAGATAGGTGGTAGTTTTCCTTTTACATTAGTTTGCCATCTGTCAGCTTTATACCCTGTTGACATCTGGATGTTATTTCTGATTGAAATATACAGATGAGAGGTTTTTTTTAAATAAAAATTATATTAAGAAAAAGCTGATGGGAACTCAGATAATGATAAACTTGTTTTTTTGAAGAACTGTGTACCTAAAAGAAGTTACTCATGTCAGAAGTTGTGCGACAGGTGCTGATACCATGGCTGGTATTCCCAAACTAATGTTAATGTTAAGGCAGTGTCATAGAAAATTCTGCTTCTCTGTATAGCCTGCTTCAGTGTCTCGCCTCCCTCATACTGAAGACTTTTTTTTCCTGCTATCAAATCTAAAACTCTTCTCTTTCAGCTTAAAGCCATTCCACCTTGTCACTGCAAGATACTGTAAAACATCCCTCTCCAGATTTATTGTAGGCCCCTGCTTAGGTAGTGGAAGAGTGTTACAAGATTTCTTGGGAGCCTCGTCCAGGCTGAGAAAGCCCAGCTCTCTCAGCCTGTCTCCATAGTAGTGGTGCTTCAGCCCTCTGATCATCTTAATGACTCTCTTGTGGACTTGCTCGAGCAGGTCCATGTTTCTCTTGTGTTGGGGGACCCGTAGCTGGACACAGTACTGCAGGTTGAGTCTCATGATAATGGAGTAGAGGGAGAGAATCACCTCCCTTGACCTGCTGGTCATGCACCTTTTGATGTAGCCCAGTATACAGTTGGCTTTCTGGGCTGCAGGTGCATACTGCAGGCTCATGTTTTGCTTCTTCCACTTTGCCTTGTTGAACTTCATGAGGTTCGCACTGGCCCACCTATCTAGCCTGTCAAGATCCCTCTTGATGACATCCCTTCTCTCCAGTGTGTTGACCACACCACACAGCTTGGTGTTGTTGGCAAACTTGCTAAGGGTGCCCTTAGCCCCATGTGCTGTTAGTTACTAATCCAGTGCTCAGTCATAGCTGTGTTATTTCCTATTTCAATATATATTAAACCGAATAAAGCCTAAACTACAGGAAAGGATACTATTTGCATAGATAACATATGTATACCATAGAATCATAGAATCACAGGCTAGATGACGCCCAAATATAGAATTATAGAATCAGAGAATAGTTAGGGTTGGACAGGACTTTAAGATCATCTAGTTCCAACCCCCCTACCATGGGTAGGGACACCCCACACTAAACCATGTCACCCAAGGCTTTGTCCAACCTGGCCTTGAACACCACCAGGGATGGAGCACTCACAACTTCCCTGGGCAACCCATTCCAGTGCCTCACC
>JBCJKH010042954.1:4275-21035 GCA_039877255.1 Loriculus beryllinus
ATGCAAGGTTGCATGTCGAGTTGGTCTTGATGATCCTTATCGGTGCCTTCCAACCTGAGATACTCTATGAGTCTATGATTTATGCTCCAATAATGACCAAAAATTTATTTTGCCAATGAAATAAACTTGATTTCCTTGGAAATAGCATTCTCAGTTCTGGTCTCACACGCATTCAATGGTTGGTGCTGTAGTGCTTTTAGTAATTTAGTACTTATATTGCTATTCAAATTCCCTGTAATTGTGGTCACTCTGATTGTTTCAAGACAGGGAAGATCAGACCAAACCATATCTATAAAAAAGGCATTATTGAAACCAGTAATATTTACACAATATGTAAGAATAATGCATTGCTTATGAATAGGTATTTTTTCTCTGTCAATGTGCTTTATCTTGTATTCACTGAAGTCCATTGCTAGATTTCTTACAAATTATGTAATGTCAAACTGAGCACTTAATTAAATTTTGAGTTAGAAAAGCTATAGAACAGGCACTGAAATTGTTCTGTAAAGGGTATTTTAAATTATCCACTTAATTGCAAATTGCACTAAAAGACAGAGTAGAGAAAAATATAATTTTAGCATAATGTCCTAAATTGGGAAAATAAGAACTGTCTTTTTCAGTGTTGGAGTTGGTGGCTGGAACTGATTTATATAAACTGTGCCCATCTAGGAACAAGCAAACCCATGAAATTAAATATCCATCAAATTGTTTTAAGTGAGGGAATGGGATAGTCTGCCAGTGTGAGAACAACCTGTACTTGCTAAGGAATGCAGCCAGAATTTTGTTTGGAAGCAAATCCAGCTCAGTATGTGGTATGCAGTGCACTAAAGGTTACAGTATTTTCCTTGCACACTATGCTTCTGCAGGTTACAGCGTTGGCAAGATGCTGTAGTGTATGTGAATACAGAGGTGTCTGAGAGAGCAGATGAGTATTCTTCAAAGTCCTACCTCTTACCAGTTTCTTACAGAGATTGTTACCTAAACCTATTCCTTTGTAGATAATGAAACTTCAAGAAAGAAATGCCATTAGAGGCCAGCTGCTCTGCTGGTATGCATTTGAAATGATTCTTCAATTAGTTAATTCTGTCAAAAACTGTGCCAGCTTACAAAGGTTTTGAATGAAAATAATATTTTTTCTTTGAAAATTTGCTGCAAACATTGGAAAATGCATATAGAGCATTCAGCACACTGTAAAATAAATCATGATATGGCTGCCTGTCACTGGCAGTGACTTGGTTTCATCAAACCCCTTGTTTCTGGACAGAAAATCCTCAACTTAAAAATTATTTTAATTACCAGCTAATTTCTTTGGTAGGCTCGTCAAGCAAGCCTGAGGATCTAACACATCATAGTCTACTGCATGGCATTTAAATCACAGGGGTTTCAACTGATCTAGAACTCTTCTGTTTCCCCCAGTGGATGGAGATGTTTTCATCATTTAATATGATGGGTTCGTTCTGCAAGGACAGGCCCAGCTAGTCGAGAAAGATATTGCATTCGTTGCAGTGGTTTGGCCGCAATAACTCCCACATTAGATGAGACAATTTGGGAAAAAATAAATTAATAAAATTATGTCTTGAGTCCACAGAAACACTAAGGGGGATGTAAGGAGTACCATGGCCAGTCTGCTGTACAGTGGTCCACCTCTCAGCAATAAGAACAAGAGCCACTGGGATATTTTGACCAAGAGATGACTATTATTCTCAGCACAGACATGCATAGCAGTGTAGGTGTAACATGCCACTAGAATGTCAAAATAACCAAAATATTGTCACATTTGGAGAGTTTATCTCTCTTGGCTGTTTCATAGACTAATTAAATGGCAGCATAGATCTAGTCCTACTGTCCTTGTATTCTCCAAATTGCTAGCATGTTTCATGTATAATGTTGTCATGGACATAACTATCGAAACCAGTTACTTTCTTTATTTCTGACCCAAGAGAGTGCACTTTGTCATCACCAAATAATCATTTTCATTGCATATAATCCCTTTTAAAATTTTAAAATGCATGCTAGCCTTAGTGAAGTAAGGTTTACTATGAAAATTAACAGGAAAAAAAGAAAAAAAGCATGAAGTAAAATATATATATATACATATATTTGGTCTCTGGGGAAGTGGAAGACTTCTAATAATGATACCTGACTCATGAACAAGAAAGAAGTTTCTTGTCTTTGATTCCTAAATTGTAATTCTTAGAATAAAGCCAAATGAATGCTCAGTATGGCAAGTTGCTAAAACCAAAACTCTCCAAAGGTTTTAGTTCAGTATTAAATTCATTGGTTTGAAAAAAAGCAGTGGATTAGATGGGATCTAATCCTTCACTCCCTGCTTGCGCTCTATTTGGCAAAATTCTTAGGCTTTCAGCTTCTACAAATCTTTGCAAAATTATTTTTATCCTTAATAAATTATTTGTTTTGTTAGTTACCCTAAAACAAAACAAATTGAAGGACATGGGTGGAAGGATAATAATTTCAGGAATAATTACACTAGATTTTTAAGAATGAGAGAGAAAAGCAACTGCAGCAGCAAAACTGGAAATGTAACAAGAGATTAATTTCCAACTACTGATGAGAATTGTAATGTTGCTAAGCAAAAATAAGTTTTGTACTGAAGTACAGAAGTTTTTAGACACTACATATCTTAACCCAGTTTTTATTTAAAATATAATCTTAAAGGTGTTTTGCTTTTTTTTTTTATATTCCCTTGGCTGATGCCCAGTAGTGTAAAGACATTAACCAAAGAGGCGATAATTGTATGCAAAATGACATTTGGTTCTAAATCTGGCAACTTTAAACCAGAGCTGTTGACAGTAATTGAAGGAAAGTTATTTACCTAGAGAGAAGAATGGTAATTTAAAACACCGTATTTCTTAATATAACAGACTGTTGGGTTTTTTTCTGGGATTAGGGGTGAATGCTCAAAACAGTTATAATGTTTTCTGAGACAGGAAGTGGAAGTTTAAATGATCCTTCTTTCTGACTTTGTAGACACTCAGAAAATTGTCTTCTACAGAGAAGGTAATACGTTATCTATTTCTATTAAATTTATTCCAGCATAAAATTCCAAATTTTGGACACTATCAAATAAGCAAATCCTTGGATCCTGTGAATGCTCTGCATTTGTAATGTACTGTGTAGATACAGAGAAATGGTTGAGTTTAGTAAATTTTTTTTTTTTCTTCAGAGGAAGGTGACAAAAACTGTGATGTTTCTTATGACTGATAATGTAAAATTAGGGATTTGGATCTTTTCAAATAATCTAGCATTCTGTGTCCTGTAGTGAGGGAGATGATAAATTTGGGTAACTCCATTTAGTCATAGCAGTAAGAATTTTCTCTTTAAGTCTGGGCTTCTTTAGAAAAAGCTGAAGATGTTGATATGGTAGGATTGTAGGTTGATATTTCTGATAATGTGTTCAAGGAAGTTTGATGTAGCAGCAGGGATCTAAGAATGTTAATATGGACCATAGCTAATGTTTATATCTTTAATATTTTAGAGCTGTGAGGATTTTTCAGGATTTAGATTGCATTTTTGAAAGCAGTTTGGCTGGGTTTTTTTTTTAAAAAAAAAAAAAAAAGTAGTTCCAAATAGAAATTTGGAAATTGATTAGCTCAATGTAGAAAAATAAAATGCTTAATATAGAAAGAAAATAACTATTTTTGGCTGATTTTGAGTTCCACACAATCACCATTGTACTTGATTTATAGTAGGTCTTAAATGTCATCTATGTACTTTTGGTCATAAATATCAAGGCTCTTTGTTTAGACATGGCATCCCTGATTTTCCTTGCAAGTTTTTCACAGTGAATTTGGCTGTGTTGCTAGAAAGGGAATCTTCATTTTGCAGGTTTATTCTTTCATTGCAAGATTCTATTTTCTGTTTAATAACAGAGAGCACAGAACTGAATGCAGGTATGCCAACAGAATTGAAAGCAATTTGAAGCCTCACTGGGATGTACCATGAGAGGTTTAGCTCAGTTCAGATGTAAGATATACTGAAAGTATACCTAGACATTGACTTCTATTAAATGCTAGCATCCACAGGATTCTTTCCTGAATTAACTGCCAGCTATTGTGCCAGAAATAGAAGGAGCTACACAAAGATACCCAAATGCAAAAAACTGGGAAGACTACTTTGTTAGGAAGACCCATATTACAGTGAAGTGAATGGAAGGAGCAGAAGCTGTCTGGAATTATGTGAGGCATGTGCCAAAGTCAAAATGCTTCAACATGCCACAGAAGACTTGAATTAAATTCTTTCCTTTCACTTTAGCTAGGAAATAATCTTTACCTTACCTCAAAGTTCCTTTTATTCCTCTTTACTGAAGTATTTAAGTGCTAACATGCATTTAGATTCAATTAGAATAAAAAATCTGTGCCCTAGGACATGGCTGCATGGTAGCTGGTATTGAGCTATCCG
Source organism: Loriculus beryllinus (assembly GCA_039877255.1). Classification (NCBI taxonomy): domain Eukaryota; kingdom Metazoa; phylum Chordata; class Aves; order Psittaciformes; family Psittacidae; genus Loriculus; species Loriculus beryllinus. The sequence goes on from JBCJKH010042954.1 coordinate 8,695, forward strand.
TTTCTGGAAGCCCTAGTTAATGTGGAAATCTGTATGTTTGTATTTGTTTCAGATGACTGTATATATAAACACTAATTATGGTTCTTTGCCATGGACAAGATGACACTATTGCCTCTTGCCATTAAAAGGCACTGCCAGAGCTGTATGAACAACTGTCTTACTTTGCAGCCAAAATAAAGGACATTATTTCATAGACTATTGTTTTGAAATGAAATACAAATTTTGATTTCAGAAATGTCAGATCAACAACTTTTTCTTTTCAGATTTTTTTTTTTTTTTTTCCCCCATTACCAAGTCTGACCTCAGTTCAGGAATAGCTGCACAACCCTGATCCTGAAGCTGCATTTCTATGCAAACAAACCATAAGAAATGTCACCTGGATCAGATGAAGGATTTAGCCTTGATGGAACTACTGGTGAGGCTAGTTAGGTGTAGCTGCTCCCTCCTGACACTAACTTCTCTGGGCTGGTTCTTTCCCTAAGTGCAGTGCTGCACTTTCATCTGATTTCTGGATCCCCATGTAAGACATTTACGAAGAGAGAGCAAAGCAGTGCTATGCAGAAAGACTAAGCATTGCTCATGTTTACACCAGAATATTGGGAGAAGCTAAAGACTCTCCAGTTTTGAAACTAAGTCAATGTAAGTCTGATTTACCAGTGAAGTAAATCAAACCCTTTCTCACATCAGGGCTCTGCATAGTCCAATCCAGGAAAAAGGTTACAGGTAGACCTCAAATTCATCATATTTGCTAATGTCAATAACTTCAACATGTTCAGGAAGATGATGGAAAAGCCTAGATTGTACATAAAAATAGGCAAGGCCTCTTGTTGTTACAATTATATATTATAGTGTTATGTGTAGTATATTATAATCATTTAGGAACCAGTATGGTAAATATAACAGGTTCAAAGAATCTGTTTCTAAAATACAGAGAGCAAAAAATTAACATATTCATTCAAAAGTGTAAAGTTTGCTAAGCTAGTGGTCTGATTGGGAACTTGCCTGTATATAGCTGTCATAAAATAATAGATTTCTTTTTTTTTCTCCTAAGTGCAGCTCTATCATTGGAACATGCCAGTATGTAGTCTAGCATGATCTATGTAGCCTTTTTTCCCAAATGAGTATTTTCTCTTCTAGGTAATATTTTCATTTGAAAAAAATGTCCTTAGTAAAAAGGAAAACTTTTCTGCTTGTATGATATTACACAGAAATATATGTGTTGCAGAATGCAACCAAAAAGTTAGTAAAAAAGGAAGGCATGCTTCTCCTTTAATGTCTGTGGAAGCCTTTGGAAGAGAAGGTTGTTTCTGAGGGACCAGGAATGTACGCATGGTGACTGGTAGCTAACATCAGGTTTTCTGGACCCTACGCAAAGTAGGACTGCAAGATGCAGTTTCTTGGTATTGAAGCATTTATAGGGACCAGTAGAGAAGTTAATGATTTGGGAAGCCAGCTTTTGGGTTTGTGACACATAATTTTATGCATGGAAATGAAGATTTTGAGGTGAAAAGAGAGTCAGTGAGCAAGAGAGTTTATGAAATCCTGCTTATTTTAATGGGCACACAAAAGTAAGAAATGCAGCTTCATTGCCTTCATTGTTTTGTTTAATTTATCCTTATTACTCTGCACTTTCATTTAACCTTGCTCCCTGAAATAATAACCATTCATTTTGCCAATATAGATTCTTCAAACCAAGAATTTACTATGGTATAATTATTATTTTTCAAGTCTTATTTGTATATTGTAAAGATCAGCAAGCAGTTTTGCTTGGCGTAAGTTTTCTGCTGGTAGATTTTAAGTCTTTTTTCATAGTATTTCATTTTGGTTAGCTGTCCAAAAGCTTTGCTTCAGAGGGTTTTCTAATACTTTCAGTTACCTAACATTTTGCCAGCAGTTTTCTTCTTGGTCTAGCCATTCTTGGGGCTATTAACACTCCAGTTCCTCTCCACCGAGGAAGAGTAGGGGTTATTCCTTTCTTAATTTTCTTTATTTCTTATGGGTTTGTATAGAAGGTAAAAAAAGAGCTTTTGGTATTTACAAGTGTGTGCCTGAAGAGCTCATAGTGCTGGTGGAACTGTGATGTGCTATCCATTGCATCCAGCAACACATGTAATCTTACTTAATCTCAGTTTCACTCTGTTCCTCTTTTCAGGGTCATACACCTGGCAGTCGAGATTGAACAAACACTTTCCTACTGCAACGTGTCTAAATTGTCACTATGAGCTTAGAAATTAAAGGTAGTCTCTCCAAATTAGCCTTTCCAAGATTTCAGCAGGATGAATGTGTATTAGCTATGTAGTATATCTAACATATCCAAAATGACAGGCACCTTCTAATTCATCCTTTATCAACAGCATGTAATGCAGCACAATATAAGGCACACAGAGACTGCTCCTGAGGCTCCGTTATACTAAACTCATAGGATGATGAGGATTTCAGTTTCAATCAGGTGTCTTTACTGTAGTAAAAGGAAATACAGCCTAAAGGAACGCAGAGGTTGCGAGGAACAGATATACTCCTGTCACATGTGCTGTGTATCATCAGTACATTCCACACAGTGCATTAAATTGCTGCAAGCTCTGGGGACAGATTGGTTTTCCCTCAGACAGAAAGTGGTATGCTCTTTCGCCAACTTTCACATGATGTAAGTAACTGATTATAAGTATACAGAACTATGAATGTTTTAATAGGTCTTTAATTTACAACATTGGGGAAAATGAATGGAGAATTTCAAAACCATTTTCTTCATTGCATTTACAGTATTTTAATGTGCTTCCAGTGGTAATGTGCAAACAGCCAAAAAGAACCCCAAACCAGCAGCATCCAAAACAGTATTCTCTTCTTGGCTCGTCTGAGAGAGCTATCAACAAATACCAGAAAAAAAATCCTGGAGGTGTCAGCCTTTGGAGCATATTTAAGACAGATGATCCAGAAAAGTGTCATCCTACCCTCCCAAGCGATTCTGAGTATTTATTTATACCAAGAAAAAGAAAACAGACTCAAACAGCATAACAGATTAGCCACCCCAACACAGAGCACCACATCTTCTTACATGCAAGGCAAGCGCATGCTAATCCACTACACAGATAACTAAGAAATAGTAAAGCCACACTTAGAAAAAGGACTACACACTTCACACAACAGTGGAAGCAAGACTTACTTATTTAACAGGAAAATGTTGCATCTTCAATGACAATTTCAATGACAATAAAACTAAAGAAATTATTCTCTAGTTTCTAACTTATAAAGTGCTAAACTTAGAAGCAAACTTTTACCCTTAATGTCTACCGTACTGAACAGTTTTAGGCAAGTCCCTACCCATTTCTGTGTTTGAGTTTCCATATCTGTCTGTAACACAGAGCAGTGATGATAATCTATGTAAAACTTATGAAGATTTATACTCAAGCATTGCTGTTTAGAAGTCAGTTATTTCTTTACTGTTAGGGTGGTGAGGCACTGGAATGGGTTGCCCAAGGAAGTTGTGAGTGCTCCATCCCTGGCAGTGTTCAAGGCCAGGTTGGACAAAGCCGTGGGTGACATGGTTTAATGCAAGGTGTCCCTGCTTATGGCAGGCGGGTTGGAACTTGATGATCTTAAGGTCCTTTCCAACCTTAACTGTTCTATGATTCTATGAAAATCATGGTACAGTGCAGGAAAGTAATGGCAAAAGGGTAAACTATGTACAAAAAGCCTCTAAGTAACTTAAATGTGTCACCTGCAGACCATGCAGTGAACTCCAGCATTCATGAATTTGAACTCTGTTTAGGACTGCAATATAATTTAACACTCTAGCTAAGAGTGTTTAAGTGCATTTTAGTGTCTTTTTTATATATATATAATATTGTTATAATATAGTTACCTATAACACACACATATAAAATGGAACTTTTAAAGTCTTATTAAGATATTACGTCCATCTGAGTTCACATCTCTTTATAAATTGTACGGTTGATGCAGCACACATAGGCAGTCACTTTTCACATATATACGCATACACTCACACACAGAGGTATGCATATATATGCCTCTATATGACTATTCCCAGCACTGCTAGTATGTACTCACATTTAGGCTCTCACTTTATATTAATGTTCTTCTAATATGTCACAATGTATTGCACACAACTTAGATGGCTTAGGGAATTTCTGTGGGTATGAATACGGTGGTTTATTACCATTACCATATAGTAGTAGAATATGAGTTGTGCTGTGGGAATAAAAAGTACTTGTGCCTTTAATAAGTTGTACAAAGTTATCTCACTTGTATTCCTTCTAAGGGGGAGAACACAAAATAAATGAGTCATTGCAAGAAGAAGAAGCAGCTGTAATAAATGAATGCTACCTTAGAACAGTAAATTCTCTTCTTATTTGTTTTTCAAATTTCCCACTACAGTGTTTCACCAAGTCAGTTAAGCTATTTTAGTATTATTCTTCAGCAAAATAAATTAGCATGCCAGGACACCTCACATCATAACAGCTACACTGCTTTGGGTGTTCACACTAGTTTGAAGTCACTACCAATACTCACTCCACCCCACAGGGTGTGCCCATGGGACACAATCTGTATTTCACAAGATTTCCCCATTCTAGCAAAGCTGATTGTACTAGTTCTTTACATTTGAGATTCTGGCTTGCAATTTTGATGCTCTTTTTATCTAGGTTAAAAAAACCTAAAGTCATCTAGAAGTGTTCTTCAGTGAGACACCATTGTGCAGGAAGGGCTGGGGCTGCCTAAGGGATGGGGAGGCAGGATGCAAGCACAGTAAGACGGCCAGCAGTGCCTGAAAAAGAATCCTGATTGAGCTTCAGCTGGGACTGCCGCTTATCATGCCAGTTCATGGTGGGGCAGGTCCCAGGTCAAGCTTGAGAGTCAGCCCTGTGGGTCAGGGTCACCCTTGTGGTGTAGGCTGCCCAGGTGGCACACAGCCCTGGGGTCACTGAGCAAGTTGATAGTGACATGGCAGATCCAAGACCAATTCATAGATTAGGAACCACACTGACAGGATCCATGGCTGAGCTGGAGACTGGTCCTACAGCACTATATCAGTAGGACTGAAGGCCCAGGGGTGACCTGAAATGGGGCCCCTGGGACCATGGGCAGGGGTGGAGGAGAGTCTTCTGCGCAGCCAGGGAGGCCCCTGAAATGAAGTTCATGAAATCAAAGCTTCTACATCAAAACAATTAGAAGAGACTTTATATTTATATTTTACAAGAGATACTGCAGCAGTTGCTGCTTAAATACGTGTGCCGTCCAAAAGCATGCACAGGCCTGGCTCGTGCCACCCTCGAGGTTGGCTCATTTAAAAGAGTGTCCTTGAGGAAGTACAGCATGTCCTGCACAGCTGTAGTCCAATCTGATGGGATAAACTAGGTAATGCATATTGCCAAAACACTTTATGAAAGTCAGTCTCTCTTGTATTTGGGTTTCTAAGAAAAGGAGAGTGTAAATATATTTTGGGTTTTATTAAGGTTAGCAATTAATGATGACACCCACAAACTGACTGTGATGGCCAGAGTCCAGTGAGGTAAGCCCTCCTACCAGCAAAGCCTATTGAATTCAGGGTCACATAGTTTGGGCTTGTAGATTTTCCATCATGCTTTGAGACAGGCTTACAAACCAAAGCTCCACTTGTATTAGCTCAGGACAAACAGAAATTGCCACCTCCAAAAAAGCACTTGGACCCTCATTACAAAACTTAAATCTAACTTTATTATTACACTAAAATCATAGTGGATAGAACTAGGAGATGTACCAGCCCCCTGCGCTCAGCACCGATGAGGTGCACCTTGAATTCTGTGCTCAGTTTCGGGCCCCTCACTACAAGAGAGATATTGAATTGCTGGAGCATGCTCATGAAGGGCAACAAAGCTGATGAAGGATCTAAACCACAAACCTTATGAAGAGTGGCTGAGGGAACTGGGGTTTTTTAGCCTGGAGAAAAGGAGGCTGAGGCTGAGACCTTATTGCTTTCTACAGCTACCTGAAAAGAGGTGAATGTTGGTCTCTTCTCCCAGGTAACAAGTTCTAGGACAAGTCAAAATGCCCTAAGATGCACCAGGGGAGTTCTAGATTGGATATGAGGAAAAAACTCTTCACTGAAAGGGTTGCCAAGCATTGGAACAGGCTTTACAGGGAAGTGGTGAAGTCACCATCTCTTTAGGTGTTTAAAAGATGTGTAGATGTTGTGCTTAAGGACATGCTTTAGTGGTGGACTTGGCAGTGCTGGGGTTGTGATTGGACTCAATGATCTTGAAGGTCTTTTCCAACTTAAATGATTATATGATTCTATAAAAGCTGCCTTACTAATCCAGTTTCTTCTTGTAAGGTCCTGGAAAGCTTACTCAGGATTATATTTCTTACTCTGTAGGAAAACTGTCATCACTCCTGGGTCCTGTAAGAACTGAAGAGGCACGTCTGCCAGCATCAACAAGCAGAAGTAGCCAGCATCTTTTTGAAAGGTGTTTTTGATTGCCTAGAAAGACCTTTCACACTGTAGGAGAGATTTACGTGTTTTGTCTGATGAATTACCAATATCTACTACCACCTCTACCTTCTGAATATTTGGGTAATATTCTACCATTTTACTGAAATATAGAAATTGTGATTTGGGACCAGGGCCACTACACACACCTTAATGTCATGGTTTGTACTGAATAGGATTTGCAACCACTTCTCCAGCACAATCTTTGGTTCATGGCAAAGTAAATGGTGGCAGAATATAACAGTTTCTGTACAAAATACTCTCATTAAGAACTGGAAAAATAAAATTTCTCAACCAACTCACTGAAATGGGGATTTTTTTTACAGGCTTGCAACTTCATGAGGTCTAATAAAGTATGCTCCACATGACTCAAATGAACTATCTTGTGGGATTACAGGTTGTGATCTGAAAGTATGTAGGAGACACTAACTGGGAAAACCTCCTAACTTCAGATTAGGACCTGTTTTTCTAAATTGTCATCATTGTAGAAGCTTCTGGGAGAAAACAGGGTAGAGCAGGAAGGGCACATAATCTAAATTCCAACTATCAAGGATATTTTCACACCGAAGACATACTGCAGTGACATTTTTTCCAAAAATGATGGAAAGAAGATTAAACCAAACAACCCATCAGAGAAGACTGATTACTACAAACAAGTCTGCAATAATTCATTGAAACTGGTTCTGCAATTCCCATTACAAGCTTTACTCCCATTTGTGCCCCTTATTTTTGATGTCATCCGTGGATATCAAAGTCAGGATGAAGTAGTTTAAACACTCACTGAAAATCAAGCATTACATTAAATGTCCCAGTGATGACAGCTCTTGGGTTTTACAATCACATAGCAGTATTTTGTGCAATACATTGGATTTTATACTTAACCTGTTTGAAAGTGAAAATGAATATGTATGACATGGGATATTAACAATGAAAAAACATACTGAAATAAATACCAAATGTTCACATAAAATTTAGAGTACATTTTTATCATAGAATGTTTGAATACTTGTGAAAAACAATTGAAAAAAGTAGGATATGTTTTGGTTATCGTGTGTGGAGAAAAGGAAATAACATTCAAATTATTCAAAACATATTATTGAGTTTAATTTCAAGGCTAACAGCATGGCCAATTTATTAGGCCTGAAATCTTTAAAGAAGTATTTTTAACATACTTTATAGCTCTATTCAAATTATTAGCATTTTTGATTACATAAGTATTTTTTCTCAGATCGTACAGCATACCCCAGCTTTTTAAAAGGTATATTCAAGCAATCACTGCCTAGAACAAATAGCAAATTTCACTGAGAACATTTCAAATGATGTCACATACCATCTAGCAGCTGCTGTACTAGTAATACCATAAAATAAATACCAACATCTTCTATAATGATCTTCTTTCATGGATTTGAATGTGTTCTGCACTGAAAGACAAGCACTGGCTGCCACATTTGCCCCCTGCTCATGTGCATGTACTCTTCAGTTGTGGCTTATCTTGTCATTGCAGGAGACAGAGCAAACAGCAGGTGGAGGGAGACAGTGCTGCAAGCAACCAGGCTCTCGAATTCTGCTTAGCAATTTCAGGCATTGATATGAACCGAATGCTTAAGCCACTGTCACCCAGCTTGACTATCGGACTGCTGACTGGGAAAGGCATGTGAGCTGTAAAGCTTGTCTGTTTTTCTCAGCTATCCAAGGAAACTACGTGTCTTTCCCTATTAGCTTAGCTTCTCACATATCCTTGCACCATTATGGCTACAGCAATGCTGATACCATGACAGCTTTGATTCCAGTAATAAAGAGCATTAACTTTGCATTTTGAGTTCTGCTAACATAGAACATGGTGGGACAGGTGTCAGTAATTTCAAAGTAAATTGGTCAGTGCTGAAGGTAGCAAAACCAGCAAGTATTAACACTCTAGTTTGCCTATCAGAGCTTCCTCTAAGGCAGTTTTAGGGCACCCTTGATTTTCTTATTACATCCTTATCTTCATGTCATTTAAATATTCATTTTCATAAGTCAGTGTGTCATTTCTAAACATGGTTATCAGTCTTTCAGTCTTTTATTCATCTGAAAAATCTTTCTCCCTCTTCCTTGAAAAGTTATTCTCATCACTTCCTTGTACAGCAGGCAGCCATCACCCAGAGGCTGTTCCTCCTATTCAACCATAATATCTCCTGTGCAGTGTGTTCCTGGACTTTTTTCCTTAGACTGATTAGGACTAGTCTCAGCTGTATCCCGCCTTCTTAGTGGAGAAGAACTCTAAATCATCCCTTTCACATTTCACTGCAGACAGTTCTCCCTTTTCCATTCCCTTTCCCATCCCTGTGGTTTATCTTTCCTGAAGGTTACAGCATTCTCCAGAGATTTAGTCAGACAGTGGTAATGAAGACTAGCCTTAGGAAATTAGGTCAGGTATCTGTAACTTTCAGAATTAGCATCACAAATGCCATCATGTGAGTTCATGCATAGGTACATGGCAGCTGATGATCTGCAAATCAGTATTGGGTTTCCTGATATTAATATTCTCTTCTTGTTCCCTAGTGTCCAAGGAATGCGGGTCCACGTATAGTCCTCCTCCGATACACTGTGCCCTTGAGCAACTTGATAACCAGGGAGGTGGATAAGTGGCATGTCCCCAGAACCTTCCTCAGGTTTCTGGAGGACAAGGGCTGGCAACTGCCTGTGAAGGCTCAGACTCATTCTGAAACTGCCTGAATTCAGAGGGTTGGGCACAGGATATGATCACAGGCATGACACTCAAGGGAGAACTTGCCAAAAGGTTATGTGGTGAGTCCCTTTATGGAAAAAATGTTGCTTAGAAAGACCTTAATAATGAGAGGTATGAAGCCAGTTCATGAGTACAATACATCCAGCTTGGGGACCTGTCAGCCTTTTCCAGTAGCCTACCTTTCCAAACAGTGGAGTATGAAGATGCGGCTATTGTCAAACCCACTTAGGGTAACAATTCACTCTGAATGCGTGTAACAGTCCTTCCTGCTCATCTGATTGCTTTGTCAGCCTTTTAAGAGTCCTTTCTTACTTCTCCTAAATGCCCCTATCAATGTACTTATGTTCCTATAGCACTTTCATTAAGTCTGCTGTTGTCCCAGTTCGGTGTTTCCCAATAGCTAATCTAATTCCAGTCGCTCTGAGTAAATAATTTTTCTACTGTGTCTGCCTTCTAGGTCATTCCCTACCTGGCAAACAAGAAAGTTAAGAGCTGAATAAATGGAAGCCCTGTGGCTTTTCTATCAATGGATAAGCCTTTGTTCTCATTCCTAAATGGATCTCACTTTCAATTTGTGTGCATGGCTGAAGTGGCTCCTCAGGTGTCTAAGTTGGGGACTGTGAATCTGCTGGGCAAGAAAAACTGGAACATGAACAGAGATAGCAAAGTAGACTCAACGTTTATACAGCACATATACAAGAGTGGTACTTAAACAGCTGTGTCATAAATATTTTTCAGTGTCAAAGTCCTGACATACACAGAATTTAGCTCTTTGGGGGGGGGGGGGGGGATGACTTGAGGGTGAGGGAGCTGAGGAAGAGTAAGACAAAGGGTTTGTTTACAGGTACTTTTTTATTTCTGACAATGAAGCTGTTTTAAGAGGTTATGTATCAGCCTGTCTGTAATTACCCCAGCCTGTTTGTCCCTTCCTTTGCACAGCAATCTGAAACTACTGCAATAGTACCTTGTACACAATTTGTTTTGGTGTCAATTCATAAACTGCATCATGGAAATGGTTAGGGTAAACAAAAAATAACTGCAACTACTTGTTGCTTTCTGCCACCCCCAGCTGTGTGGATCTTTCCTTGTCATTTACCTTTGGAGATATTAACTTGTTGGCGAAGTTCTGCAGTTCCTGTCAGTCAGCTCAGTTCCAACACCTGGTGCTAGGCTGAAAAGACAGAATCTGGGGGTAGTGACCACACTGTACTGCATTTCTGCCTCTACTTTGGCACTATTTTCAGCAGTGTACTCTTCACTAGCAAGAATAGAAGAAAGAAGTTTTTCTTCTACATGACCTAACACTGCAGGCTTAGTAACAAACAACCCACTGCTGCACATATGATTCAGCTGAAACTGGCAAAATCAAAATGAAAGACACTGTATTATTAATGCACATCCAGACATTGGCATGATATGCCAGCAGCATAAATGAAAAGTACAAAAGATAGAGGTTTGTTAAATTAAGTAATCCTTAAACTACATGAAACATATATCCGGTTTGGCTAACCACAGAGAAACAAGGGCCTATTCTCAGAAAAGGCAGGAAAGATGCTCAGCATGTACTTGGCAAACAAATATTTTCCTAGTATATATAAACTGAGAAATTTGTTTATCTTTTCGTATATAAAAATAATTCCTACTGATAGCATGTATGTTTATATCGAGCACAGACAGGACTAATTCTGTGCGTTGGCTATATCAAATCTTCCTTGCTTTTAATGTCCCCACACTACCAAAGAACTGTGAAAGTAACCTTAATCTCTAATTATTTTTTTAGTTCTTTAGCTAATGTGCTTGTTATTATTTGTGAAAACAAAACTTCAAGTGAAGAAAAAGATTGGACTGCCCTTTCTTCCTTCCTCTCCTTCCTCCAGATGAAAAATCAAATACTGAATTACGCAGATGAAGGCTTTAGCCAACAATTTCGACATCATGAAAACAACAGTCATCACAGTTAGCACGCCTGGGAGGTATGCTTTCCAAAATACCAAGGGAGGAACAAAGAATCATTATTTTCCCTCTTAGAAGAGACTCCTTCATTGTCAGATTTTGAATTCCTCAAGCAATATGTAGCCCCATGACTTCAAAAGGATTATGTGAAAATCAGAATATTTGTCAAAACGACAATAGATTCTGACTCTATAGGCCATATGAAGTATTTTGATCTCTTGCTGCCCTTGTGCTGGGAGTAGGCCACTTCAGTGCTCTGGAGATCAAAACAGCTGAATGCTGTACTATTTCCTGAATTCTATACTAACACAAACATTTTTGAGGAAAACTAAATAATTAAAACATGCCATTGACATAATTGGAAAAAAATTATCTAGTGGTTTGAATAAGCCTTTCATTCTCTTGTTATGTATTTAGTCTAGCATTTAGCTCATCCTAATTTCACTCTCCTCCTTCTACTGCACAGACCTGTACACTATTATCCTAATTTGCTGGGAGCTGCCCACTATTAACATTGTTCTTAGTTGCTTTGAAGCTGAATTATCTGAGACTGAGATGCATCATACTTTTTCAAGCCTGGTTCTTTGCAAGAGCCTTTTTTTGAGCCTCTTTTAATGTGTCTGCATTTCAGTGGTGAGTAACATAAAACTGAACAAAGGCAGGAACTCAAGCAGAATTAACATTTTCTTTGGGCAGTTTTAAGTTTCTACTACTTTCATGACTATGTCTAATATTTTAGATGCCCATTGCTGCCTCAATATATACAATAAGAATCAGACTCCTGGAACACTCCATCTTTTTTCTTATTAGGACACTATTCCCTTTTCATTTTGTAGTCACCACTCTCCTTTCTGCCTGGACCCTTGTGTCTTGTACCAGCATAGTGAAGGAAGAGCTCTCTGCTCTTACTTTCCTTCCTCCTGTCACTTATACAGAAATGTTGATGCCAACCCACTCCTCTCCCTTCACATGCAGCCATGGTTTTCCAGACACACTGGTAGTCTTACAGCACCCAGTCTTACAGGGGAATTTGTGACTGCACCCTTAGCTGTTTGGTCACACCCATGTCTTCCATTACTTCTCTGTCACTGCAAGAAAGGTGACACACGGACATAGTGAAAAACGATCTCACAAACTAAGACCTTATAGGGAGAAAGGAAGACACCCTCCCTGTTTTAG
>JBCJKH010042954.1:22596-33870 GCA_039877255.1 Loriculus beryllinus
CTACATGGTCTCCAGAGGTCCCTTCCAAACCTAATCATTCTGTGATATTTCATTTCTCTATCCATAACAAAACTACAGCACTTTCTGTATTTGGTCTAATCTTCCTTTTGGGGCCTTTAGTCTTGATGCTAGAATGTTGTCCAAGGCATGCTTTCATTCAGAAAAGAAATATTGCTAGTTTTAATTACCACTGAACGAGACCTTTTCTTTATTAGGTTAATCTTCATTGTACTGCTGACCTTGGTGATTCTCTTTTAGGCTAAAAAAGTCATTTTAAAGCTGGCATACATAGCTAGCCGCATAATCTAAACTTTGCTTCCCAGTTGTGGTGTGGGGAATAGAATATGAATGAAATAAAACCCAAACATGCAATAAGCCTGGGACTTGTGAAATGAAGTATTGCTTAGGTCAAGAGTCCAGCAGAACCCAAAAAAAGTCTCGGACATTTGTGGGTAACAAGAACATCCAAAATAAGCATTTCTGAAAGCCCACAGGAGTTTGTGGAGGGAGTTCGGCTTCAAGGCAGATATCAACATCTAACAAACATGGCTTAAGAAGAATGTTTCTGTGGCCAGTTGGTTCTGTAGCATTTTCTGAAGCAAGATAGAGGTCCCTCTCAGAGACAGCCCACTGAAATACTGGCTACTGGCACGAGTGTGTATACCACTCTCAGATTTCTTGCTGCAAAAGGGAGATCTGTTTTCAGATGTCTCAAATCCAAAGTAAACATTTCTGATGGTATTAAAGCTGGGGAAAGTATTTCTAAAGGACTACTTGGTGAACATTGGTATTTCTTTTTGCAAATTAACTGTTATCTTTGTTTTCCTCTGCTATATCACATGAAAAAAATTCTAAAATACATGAGATGTTTCCTATGTAAAAAAATGCATTCCTGACAGAAGAATGCTATATGATGACAGGGTATGTGAAATGGTCACAGTGATCACATGGTGAGATCATGAGGCACTGCATTAGGGTTGAATGTTGTCTACTCAGATGTTTTGGGGATCCCTGTGATGGAATATTGAAGGAAAGTAAAACCACATGCTCTGGGAAAACAATTAGGACCTTCCCCACCACCTGACACCATCAGGGCCTAAAGCTTTGGTATACAAAGTATACAGACTTATTGTTTTTAATGCTAATTTAGCTGATAAGTAAACTGTCTCTAAATAGTTTAAGAATGGCATAATTTGGGTGGTATGCTCTTTTTTTTTTTTTTTTTTTTTTTTTGCAGCTCTGGCGAATTCTCTTGGGATGCAAATAAATCCTGTGCTCTATTTACACACTTCAGGAACCATTTATGTCCAGCACTTCGTGGGGAGAGGTAACACAGGAAATGTCAATACTGAGCCGCAGCAGCTGATTTTTCAACACTTTTTGCAGAGGCAGACACTGTTCCTTCAGTGTTCAGAAAATCTTTTACTTGGGCTGCTTTTGTTTGTTTTGCTAACAAAGGAAACAGACTAGTATTTCAACTTCAGTATCTTTGTTTCATTTCTCAAAAAAGGTAATGTAACTACAATACATGTACTGATGGCCATTCTGCAGGAGAAAAATATCAAAATTGACAAAACTAAACAAAAATTACTCCTGTGAAATACTTTTGAGGCACAAACAGTGCTAAGGCAAAACAAAAAAAGGTATGGATCCTGTCTTAAAGAAATTGAGTCAATGGGAACATCCTGTGACCTCTGAAGCAGCACTGCAGTTACATCTGGATATTATGGTTTAATTGGAATAGCACATGCTGGGGTCCCATGAGCAAATGATCATTTCCCATGTCCATGAGTTTCTCAAAAAAAAAAAAAAAAAAAAAAATTAAACAAAACCCCAAACATTTTGTACAACAAAAATACTGGAATTTTATTTCAAAGGACAGATAAAATTCCACTTTTAATGCACAGCTCCCTTTCCATTGAACTAACTTAGACCAGAATCTTTATTTTTTTTTCCCTTGGAAATAATGGGTTTGTTTATTTTTTATTCTTTACTCTTTTTCTTTTCTTTTTAAATTTGGAATGAAAAAATGATCCTTTCCGTGTTTTTAGAAAGAATCATTCAAAAGGTGTTTAAAGTCAGAGAAATCTGTAGTTAGGCAATAGCTGCACAACTTTAACATTGAACTTGGGCAATACTAAGTTAAAACACAGTGGGTTAAACAGCACTGGCCAGTTCCACAGATCTTACTGTAGTTTAACCTTTCATGCCATATGTTGGACTAATGGGTGTCTGCAAAACCCACCTCCAAAGACGTAAATCTGGTCAAAAACAGTATCAGTAGCAGATAGGATCTCTTTTTATTAGTGAACTTCAGTGACAACAACAGGGACTTTTGATTTGTTTCCCTGTGCCTTCTATTTCTCCATTATCTGGTCAACTGAGCAAGCTAACTAAGCATTTGAACAGCAACATTTATTTTCATTGTATGCTTCCAAGACTCATACTGATAATATGGGTCATCAAAGCACATGAATAGTGCCGGGCTTCCTACAGAGCACATGGAAACCAAAGCACCGGCTCTGTTTTAGCACCTATATTTAATCACCATAACCTATAATAGAGCTGCTGCCTAGGTTAGAGTACCTGTAGACAACTGGGAAGGAAAATGAATGCATTTGATCAACACTTTGGCAACTGTAAAAAGAGTGATTTCAATACATGCTTTAAAGCCCGAGCTAATAGTAAAACCTATTTTGGTTCCCTGACACCTCCTGATTAATGGCCCTTTTTCAGGTACTTGTAGCATTGCCAAGCTTCAATCACTGGGGTTAAAATTTTCCATCTTAGATGTCTCCATTGGATCAGTTTTGATTTTTTTGTTTGTTTGTTTTGGGAATATTGCAGCAAAAATATCTTAGCTGCTTTCAAGGACAAGGCTATGGAAAAATGAGTTTTGTCCATGTGAACTGACTCCAATGACCTTAAACTAAGTGTTTCAAGTTTCAGTTTAAAACCAGGGAGGGAGGGAATTAGGGAGGGATAAAAGCACTTTGGAAGAGAAAAGAGGGAGGAGAAAGTGCACTTTGTATCAAGGATGTGCCTTTTGCCATCCCTCTGAAATCTGACCCTAGTTGGTTAAATTTTGTACTGTTGGAGGTGGGGGAAGGAAGTTCACACATGTTCAATAGATTTAGCTTTTAACAGTTTAATTCCCCAAAGATGTCATCCACAAAGAACTGAACATGATGTTCTCACGACTTATGCTGTGAGTGCTGAGTCTAAGCACCTAAATTGAGGTCAGTAAACACTTCTTTTGGTCTCCTAGTGATACCTCTGATTTAGGAAATTAAAAGTGGAGGAGAAAAGAACTTTGTGAGAGGGAAAGGAGTAAATTGTCATGGGAGTAAGTCACAGGTTACTACTGAGTGGGATGGAAATAAGAGATGAGACAATGTATGAAAGCAGGGGAGAGCAGGTACAGAGGATAAGGAGTGTCAGTGCAATAACAACTAATGAAGTAAGGAAAGCCTTGGACAAGGAGCCTTACAGGTTTAAGACTAACTTCCATCTTGAATTTTAACATTTCATAGCCTCATCTCATAGTTTTAATTTTTTATATACCTTTATTTTATGCAATTGCTTGTAGACATGATACAATATTACAACAGCTCTGTTTCACTCTCCTTCATTCTTACCCTCAATTTAATTATCTGCAGAAGCAAATGCTGATGGGACAATATAAATAGGTTTCAGTTAACTTCTCAAATCTTTCTCTCAGAAACTACAAAAAATGTTACTTTGTAAACAAATGTCCAAACTTTCCGAACCATTGTAAATTACTTTTTATTTCAGTCATTGTAAATAAGCAGGTACTGTGAATAATATGGATTACTTTTAAACCTTAAACCTAAGCGCTTCACATTTAAAGAATGGGAATACTTCAATGCTTTGGAAGCTGTTTCAGATCAAGAAGCCTAGGGCAGCACAATCCAAATGGATTTAGGTTCAGACAGTGACTTCAACAAGAAATACCCTATACCTTAGTGAAAATTAACTGTGTGCCTCTGATTTAAATTCTCCATAGCTATTTGTTCATTAGTTACTTATCAGAGAAGTCTGCACCAAAACTGGTTCAAGGGTTCAAACTGGCACCAGCTCTGAGGACAAAGGTGTCTATCAGTCAGCCCAGTGTCATCATCCCTTCTGTTCCTAGCAATGTCTTTAAATCATGTCTTTCAAATTTTGTCTCTTTTCTGATCTTGACGTCAGCAAGATCAGATTTTGGAAACTAGCTGAGTGTGACCTGCCAAGCAATTTGGCCATGATTCCTACACACAGCTTCAGACACTGCTATTGGACACGTTTAGTGTTTGCCTCATCAAATTATGAGCTGTATCATTTCAGTCTTTTACAATACTGATACCAAAGAAGTGTGATACCACCAAGTTTTTTGATATTATTAAATATTGTTAATAAAGTGGTTGATAGAACTCCAGAAGAATGTAGATGCCTTTCTTCTCTCATTAACATCTCTGAGCTCCTGAATATCTTGTGGAGGTCTAGGACATATCCTTGAAGGACATCGTATCATTATGCAAACTGAAGAGTTAAGTGGTATTGGACCATGTTTTCCACTCTGAGTCCTCCCTAGGGCATAGCAACTACATGCTCTCTTATTCCTTTAAAATATTGCTTATCATCACCTATGTTCTGTTAGGTGATGTTTCTGGGTTTTCTTTTCTACTAAGTCATCCTTTTCCTGCATTTGAAAAAACACAGAACATTGCAGCGATAATCCATATTTCTTCCCCACTGTTTATGTCCTGTACTGTTAAATACTGCAGTGCAGAACGTTTCGGTCACATAACTTCTCCCCCACCTTGTCCTCTCCCAGATTCTCTCCTATTACCACTGCCAAGCAATGTCCTAGCAGATGAACTGCTGCTGTGTTGAGAGCTGGAGAACACTGGAGAAAAAGGATCAAGCATATCGAAACAAGGTATTTTCTGCTGGAACTAGATTTTTGTGTCCTGAGTAGATCCTGTAAAATTGCATTTTATCTTCTACTGGCAATTCTAATGAAGTTTATGGCAGAATTTCAAATACTGAAAAATTTCAAATGGAAACAAGATTTATTACAATTTCAAAATAATACTTCATGGGAGCTGAAGTTTGCATTCCTCGTGCCCTCATTTTTCTCTGTGATATGGGATGGACTAAGACATGAACATTATCCCACTGTATCTTGCTGTGTCCCCTTCTGAAGAGGTCAAACAGTTGGATGTTAGAAAGAAAAATTCCATGCAAGTAAAGGTGCTAATGGGTTAATAACAATGATAATAATAATGATCAGATTATTGGGCTAATAACCCAGCCCAATAAACTGATTTTTTTCATTAAATGGAGATGTACTTTTCTTCCCAATTAGTATAAGAAAACTGTAGGACAATGTAAAATAAATAATCATGGTTTATAGTATTTTTTACTTGAAACTCAGCAACATTTGAAGAAAATATAAAAGCAGTGAGTAATAATGAACTAGTTATACAGTCTTGTGACCACACTCTCCATTCCTTGCTCTGTCTGCAAGACAATGGGTATCACAAATCAGAGACATCATGCATAGCATCAGTGCTAGCTACCAAGGTGGATGACCCTATGAGTGCCATTTGCAAACAGGATAGTGTCCAGAGGGTAAATAGAAAAGGTATCTGATTTGGTGGCACCGGGTAAAATAAACACTGCATTTCTCTGCAGGAAATGCAGAGCATAACCTACATCTGAATACTGCCACAAATCAATCAACTTCTAATGCTCTTTAATAATAGGCAAGCCAGGACGTAATAAAAAATAACACCACCTCCTTGTTTATGTTTTTCAGAAATCCAGATATTGACATTGCTACCAGTCTCTCATAAATACTGTAGTGCAGTATCATCAAAGTCATAGAATCACAGAATCAACTAGGTTGGAAAAGACCTTTAGGATCATCAAGTCCAACCATCACCCCAGTATTGCCAAGGCCACCACTAAACCATGTCACTGAGGGCCTCATCCACATGGTTTTTGAACACTTCCGGGGACTGTGATTCCACCACTACCCTGGGCAGCCTGTTCCAATGCCTGAGCACCCTTTTGGTGAAGAAATTTTTCCAAATATCCAACCCAAACCTCCCCTGGCACAACTCGAGGCTGTTACCTCCTATCCCTTGCTACTTAGGAGAAGAGACCAGCCACCTCCTTGCTCTATCCTTCCAGGTAGTTGTAGAGAGCAATAAAGTCTCCCGTCAGTCTCCTTTTCTCCAGATTTAATAACCACAATTCCTCCAGCTGTTCCTCATAAGTCTGGTGCTCCAGACCCTTCACCGGCTTTGTTGCCCTTCTCTGGACCTGCTCCAGCAACTCAGTATCTCTCTTGTAGTGAGGGGCCCAGAACTGAAGACAGTATTTGAGGTGTGGCCTCACCAGAGCCCAGTACAGGTGTATAAAAAGTCCATAAAATTGAGGCTAACACAGAAAACACAAACTAAGCAATGGACAGGCACATACATTTATCATTTTCACTACAGATCAATCCATAGTTTATAATCTCAACTCCTTAAGAAAATTTGCATTAAAAGCCCTTGTTGTCAATTTAGTGGGTGTTTTGGCTGTTTGTTTTAGTTTTATTTCCAGATCTCCCTCTATTAGTGATTAGTAACTACACTTATAAATTGGTTATATAAAAAATACTGTTGTCATTGACACAGACAGTGGTGCCAAGGCTGGAAAACTCATAAGAACATGAAAGTACCTTAATGCATGTCCTACAGCCAGAGAAAGAAGCACTGAACAACTGGTAGCAGCGGGATGTTTGTCCAAATGTAAGATTCAGGGCAGTACAGCACATATATGGATGTGGTCACGTGGATCTGGCTTGATACGGTGCTTTGCTAAGATACCTGGACTAACTCAAAAGCTGTCTTCTGACAATATAATGTGTCTGAAGAAGTATTTAAATAGTAGGAAAGGTGCTTGCTGATTGTACCACCTCCAAGTTAGTTTAAACAGATCTGTTGTTTCTGTACTCAATACAGAGAGACATTCCATGTTCCTACACTTTCTGGCCAGAAGTCTTACATCCTGCAAGCCAAGCACAATCTAAATTAATTTTACAATATTAAGATAATTTATACCAACTGGTATAGGGTACAAAACCAGTCAGAAAATAAAGAAAGAAAAGATGGATTTAAGATGCAAGAAACAGGTTTCAAGCAGCGTCTGGAGGCACTGCATATAATTTAGAGGAGAATCATCTCAGAAGACTTTAAGGCCATCAACTTGTCTGGCACTTTCTATAAGCATTTAATTATCTTAAACAATCAGTAAAAGCCTTTTTCTTCTGGGGTGATACATGAGTGATATAGCTCTGACTGATCTAAGTCCAGAAATGTATCATAAGATACATTATGAAAGAAAGCGGAAACAAGAATCAAAAATCTCTAAACCTTTAAACCTCTAATCCTCTTTGTTTTGGGGCTGTGGATATGGGTTTAGTCATGCAATTAATTATACACAGAAATGGCAATTGATTTTCAGCAGGACAACACAAAGCTTTGCTCTGAAAGGTCACCAAATCCTGTCTCATTTTGTACATTTGCTTTTACTGGCCGCCCTGCTCTTTGTGCCACCTCCAGCACCAGGAAGCAGATGGGACTTCCTTTCCATCTGGCTGCCAAGCAGGAAACGTTTGACTCTTTGACAGCCTCAAACAGACAGCCAAGAGCTGCAGTGGAAGAGCATGACAGGAACTGACAGGCTTTCAGACACCGAGCAACTTCCGACTGGCGGGCCATCAAGATTACATATGCACTCTCCCATCCTACCCAAAACTGAGCGTTTTTGAAAAATTAGAAATGTTGACCTCAGGTACAAATGCTGGAAATGGGACTAATTAGTCTGGAAATCTATCTTGAGAAAAATCACTTGCTCACATTATCCAGATACCAGCAATGCCAAGACCATGCTTGCTCTAGACTACGGTCTTCCTTCCCCTTTTGTTCTACAGTATTTTTTGATGCAAATCCATACTGAATTTTTATTGTGTAGCCATCCCTAGCAACATTTTAAATGTGATTTTGCTTTCTTGCTATATCAATACAACAGTTTCTCATCAAGGTATAAAATAAGTAGGACCTCATTAATATATAAATCTGCAATGCAAATTCAAAATGACCTTCTGTGAGTAGTGCAATAGGGTGTATTTCTTGCATCTAATATGAAATTGCATTATCTTGAGTTTCCAGACTTCTTGCATTAAATTCTAAGCAGACCTATAAATATAAATACAACTTTCCCTTAATATTAATGCTAATAGCAACTAAACATAGCTATGGAATAGTTCACAGAACAGCTGAGATTGGAAGGCACCTCTAGAGATCATGCAACACTTCCCCCCACCCCTCCAGAAGCCAGGACAAATGCAGGTTGCTCAGAGACATGTCCAGTTGGGCTTTGAACAGCCTCTCCGAGTATCCACTTTCAGTGTTAGACCACTCTCATCATGAAAAAGAATTTTTCTTATGTTTGAACAGAATTTCCTGTGTTTTAATTTGTGCCTGTTGCCATTTCTGCATTCACTGGATACCACTGAAATAATAAAAAATTTAAATAATGCTGATATAAGTATATGAAATATTTAGATCAAAAGGGATAGAGAAAAAAAGCATGAGTCAACCAGAATGTGAGATATGACAGCTAATGAGATTTATGACACTCTTAGATTAAGGACAGAAGAGATTATTAGACCATTTCATGTGATCCTATAAATAACAGGCTGATTTCTTGCTGGGGATTCCTTTACTGAGACTGTTAATTTCATGTTGTTGGAAAGCATATCTGATCTTGCTAGCACAGAAAGTAAAAATTGGTACATGTTATGTTAATTAGGAATAAGGAAAAAAATTATTTGCACTTTAAATTTCCTCCTCTTCACTCTGACCCTGCATTGCATATTACAAATGATGTAAGTCCTGCATGAGCATCTGGCTTAGCCACATTTTTTGTCAGGGTATTTGCAAATCTGAGCACTACACAGAGATCCTGTTGAAATTCTGTTTTAAAACTTGACTGACTTTTCCACTTGGTGCTGCAAACCTCTTTGGCATTCACATCGTTTGTCATCTGTACACTTCTTTGTGATGAGTTCTGCTGGAGATTCAGACTTCCTGACTTGGTGAGATGATTCATAATCTGTTTGACCTCTAAGTAGCTGGGCTCTTACTTCATGTAGATCAAGAAACAACTGGTTGTCCATTCTCCCCCAGTATGGATAGCTATATTTTTAGTGTATAATGAAGCAGTCTTTGTAAATGAAGCAATTTGCTCTACAGTCAGGACAAGAAGGTATTTTTCAGCATCACTGGAAGCAGTTCTGTTAGCATAAGCCTGGTATGTGATTTAAGATAACTAGATATCACCATGTATCTTCTAGGAAGGCTGATTACTTTGTGCTTCTGCATGATTTCCTTTATTTCCAGACCACTGATTTACATACACGTCAGCATTATAGTGACAACACTGATTTTATGATAATTTTTTTGGTCTGAAAAGTGTTCTCAGAACATAAAAATCAGCTATGCCGTACCACAATCTTATCTCTTTGCATGTGCCTTTTAATTGCTGGAAAAATAAATTTGCACAGACATAACTAGCAGCAGAAACTCACCAGAATAAAAAAATCCAAGAATACAAAATAGCCTTTAGAGCAGGCTTTTTCATTAATTTAAAGACATACCTTGGATCAATTTACTGACCAAATAAGAACAGAAATGGAAGTACTGGGAAATAAACTGCCTCTATTTAGCCATATCACAATGCCTTTCAGTGTTGTTAAAATATTTCTAACAGAGCTGAGAGCCCTTAACAAAAACTGAACAACCAGGGATTAGCATCAATTAATTCCTTGGTATTTGGAAAAAAATAAATAAGATCATACTACTGGGGAGGCAAGTAGCTATATCTGACATTCAGTTGTATCATTGCATGGAGCACTCAGAAGCTATTCCAGTTTTCAAAAATACATGTACATGTATTCTTAAAGTGACAAATTAACAAAGATCTGCCCTGAGGTGCTGACAAGCAGTAACTATTAATTTTGTGAATTACTGTTTATCTCCTTCTAAATCCCAGATATATATCTGAAATATTTCAAGTTGTCCAGTACTACAGAGGTAAATAATGAGAAAAAGAAATTAATTCATATTCCAATTTCATTTTCTATTACATAAACACAGATATTTGCCAAATAAGTGTCTAAACAGTGGGTGAAGCCAACCCTGCGACTATTTGCAAAGAGTTGATTTCAAGACTGTCCAGCAGTGTGGCAATTCAGAGCTCATATGATTTTGGTTTTGCAATGTTTGACTTGCATTAACTATGATGGCATTTTTGTAATGTGAACTTACACCTAGTAATAACTAACTTGAAGAAAGGTGTTTGTTAGATATGACTGTGTACTGTCATTAGCTCTCTTCCATTATTATTTAGATCAAATCTTAGGGAATTCATGATGGAAACCAACAGGCAGGATTACACGTTTATGTGTGAAATTTGCAATACTGACTGGATCAGATTCTGGCAAGTTGAGATGAAAACATTTTTTCAATGCAGTCATACGAAAAAAACAATTTGTTTAAAGATATTCCATCAAATGACAATGATAAGGATGACATCTAACATATTTTATTATAAATCTGATAGTAGAAAAATAGGAGCATGTAAAATATCTCTGCTGCAAGTACCTAAATTAAAAGATGTACTAGCTACCTCTCAGAAGCTCAGTATTGACCTCAGCTCTTAAGTTCTGGTATTGTATGATACATTCACATCTGAAAAAGCAGAGGTTTTCCCATGAAATACAAACTGAGACTTCACCAGTCACTTGCTGTCAACATTTTAATGCATGTGGGATAGATGTGCTTTAAAGAAACAGAGCATTCACTTTGCATTGAAAATGCTTCAGAAAACTGCTGCATGTTAGTTCTGTCTGAAATATGAATATGAAGGCAAGCTTTATTAGGTTAACAGTTGATGTCATCATACTTAATACAAGGTGAAAGTTTTAGTTTACTGATCATTTGGTCATAGATCAGCTGAGGAAGATCAATGCTAGAGTCTTTCAGGGTTAATTCTAGGAAGGGAGAGCTACATAAGACTTTAAATGGGTTTCATAGCTCAGTCTTCATAAAAATGCAAAATATATATGCAAAAAATATATGCTAGTTACACATAAGTTAATCCTTTTGATTTCAAGAATAAAAGCCTTGTGGCTGAAGACTGAAAAATTAAACT
>JBCJKH010042958.1:0-15959 GCA_039877255.1 Loriculus beryllinus
CTTGTGTTTCTTTTGAATTGCTCTCAGTTTTGTCACTGTCATGTCTTTGTGTGAGCAAGAGCTGCAGAAGGACTTGTCTGCAGCACATGCTTCAGGAAGATGCTGGATTTCTTCCCCAACCAGCCTCTTTAAACTGTTGCATCCTTTAATGGTTAATACACAAAACCCTCACTCCCAATTTGGGTATGTGTAAGCTGCAGAGTCTCTGTGTGAGTCACAATCCAAACTGTAGGCTTTTCCCAGTAAATCTTCCACAGCACGTTCTTGGTACATTGCTTTAAAATCACTGCCTTGTATCAGCATCATTCCTCTTGGCGACTGCATCTGGAATTGCTTTTCACAGAGTCCTCTTCTAGGATTTCCCATGTCACACACGGTGCAGTCTTTTGGTCGCATCTGACGGGATAGCTTGTATTTCTCTGATGATTGAAGAGCAGGAAGCCATCTTTATCTCAGAATTGTGGCTCTTTCAGCAATGCACATGCTGAATTCAGTGTGTTTTGTGCTGGTTGCACAAAACAAGGAATGTGTTAGATGAGCTGCTGTGGGTGTTACCTACTGCAGCCCTGCCCTGCCAAGCACACATCTCCACAGTGACCATGCCTAAGTGTAATGCTTTCCCTTTGCTTCTTATGAGGGGTCTGTGGGAACACTTTGGGTTTAAAGAAAATGGGCAGAGGGTTTGGAAAGTGTGGAGTTGGGAAACAACAGTAATAAACCCCTGTAGTTGCTGTGTGGGAGCCCTGGCTGAAGATCAGAAACCAGCCAGCAGGCCTGGTAGCTTCGCACATTTGGAACCGGGGCAAAGCTTGGAAGCCTGAGGCCTGGGAAACAGCTGTAAAGGGATTTAATGTGGGTGGTAGGGTCGATTAGGCAAGAAACAGGGCCCCACACCTGGAAAACCTGTGTGGCAGACATATTGGAAGTAATGAAGCTAAAGGATCTTCCCGGGTTTTCTTGTCTTCTCTTAGAGCACAACCTTTACAGAGCTTTTAACTTGTAGCAACAGATGTAGTAGCATTTCTAATTGGATTCATGTTTTGTTGCAGGCTAATATTTTTTGGAGGTTATGGTTATTTTCCTGAAGGGAAACAGCGGGGAACTTTTGAATTTGATGAAACCTCTTTTTGGGTAGGTAAACCTGGAAATAATTTCTATTTAAACTTTAATATTTAGTTAGTGCTTATTAAAACTTGTTGCTCATTTAATGTTTTTAAAGAATTCAGGCCTTCCTAGAGGGTGGAATGACCACGTGCATGTTCTGGACACTGAAACTTTTACTTGGAGCCAGCCTATAACTACGGTAATTATTAATCTTATGTCAGTTAATTAAGATACAGCTCATAAGAGCATTCTGTGCCTTATCTCTTGTAAGAGAGGGGTTTGAAATACTGTTGGTAGAACTAGCATTGGAAACATCCCCTCAAAATAAAAATCACCTGCTGCCTATTCAGTATTCCCAAACATGCTCAGAGGGCTGGAGCACCTCTTGTGTGGAGATAGATTGAAGGAGCTGGGGTTGTTCAGCCTGGAGAAGAGAAGCAGCCTTCTATTACCTAAAAGGGCCAACAAGAAATCTGGAGAGGGAATTTTGACATTTAGGGACAGGGCAAAGGGGGGAATGGCTTTAAATTGACAGAGGGGAGATTTAGGTTAGATATTAGTTAGAAGTTCTTCCCTCTGAGGGTGCTGAGGCACTGGCAGAGGTTACCCAGAGAAGCTGTGGCTGCCCCATCCCTGCAGTGTTCAGGGCCAGGTTGGATGGGGCTTGGAGAAAACAGGTCTAGTGGAAGGTATCCCTGCCTGTGGCAGGGGTTGGAACTGGATGAGCTTTAAGGTCCTTTCCAACCCAAACCTTTCTGTGAGTCTATGATTCTTGAGGCCATTTAGACTTCATTTATAATTTTTCAACCTAGATCTTCTCTCCAGACTTGCCTTTTATTTTGATATGTCTCTTCATCTTTTTTCCTATTGACTTGCTTGCTTTCATGCTTCAGTGGTATTGTGCTTGCAGGGAGCTCAGGAAAATGAAGTGCATGGTTTCCTGACATCCTCATTGTAATGTGATGGTTTGGTACATTTCACTTGGGAGCTGAATTGTAGTCAAAACAAAACACCCTGCAATTGCAAATATACACCATTTGAAGCGTCCCAGAAGTGTTCAGGAATGAGCAAATGGAGTGACATTGCTATAGAATTGGAGGAAGTTAAATTTGAGATAAGTTACTCCTTATTCAGATTACCAAAAAATTCTTTTGTCTTACTACATACAGATCTCAAATAATTTAGAAGTAACTCAAGAAAAATACTGTGTAGTGATTTATTGTGTCATTTTCTCACAGTCTGTTACTGTGACTGTCTGAACCCTGTTCTGAAAGCAAATTTATACCTTGACACTTAAAAGAGGAAAAAAAAAATCCCATTTCCCATGAGTTTTCTGATCTTCCATCCATCATAAAAAATCAAGTTTCTGCACACAGAATGACTTACTAGATGTTTTTTCTCTCTCTTCTTGGCCTTATGTCTGACTTTAGTTCAGCCTTTCATCCCTCGGGTGACTGGTTGTGGAGCTCTGAGGCCTTCCTTTGCCTTGCGTGTCATGGCCAGGCAATCTCTCCAGGGAGGCTGAGAGGAGCCTGAGCCCTCTGTCTGCTGCTGTCTGCTGTCTTCCAGGGTGCCTGGCATGGCATGTGGTGGGCATCTTCAGCCCAGCTCCTCTTGACTCCATCTACTGCAGGTTTCTGGTGAAATGGCATTTTCTTTCTTATGTATCAAATAATTTTACCTTCTTATTTCATGTTTTCTTTTCCCAGGGTAAAACTCCATCACCACGAGCAGCTCACGCCTGTGCTACAGTTGGGAACAGAGGCTATGTGTTTGGTGGCAGATACAGGGTAAGCCCCAAACCCAGTTTACTGATGTGTTACTGAAATGTAAGCAGAGTGTTTCAGCTGTGGTCTGCTTTATTGTAGGAATCCAGAATGAACGATCTTTACTATCTGAATTTGGATACATGGGAGTGGAGTGAAATGTAGGTACTAAAACTTGAGTTCATTTGTTGTAAAGCGACATGAAGGTGCCATTTTTATTCACTTCTAATCATTTAACTAATTAGTTAAATGTGATAAACTCAGGTAGAACTGATCCTGCTGATGAGGCTGTCAGGCTTTTTTAAGTATTAATAGGGGTAAAATTCTTTTACTGTATCTAAAGACATTAAACTTGCTGTTGGATCATGAGCGTGGTATGAAGCTGCATCCTTGAAATATCTGAAACATAATCAGAGCAGAAAGGAGCAGCAGTATTTTATTGTAGCACATATGTAATTTATGGTGCTTTTATTAAATGCAGAATCACACAAGGCATTTGCCCAGTTGGCCGATCATGGCATTCTTTAACACCAATTTCCTCGGATCACCTCTTTCTCTTTGGAGGATTCACCACTGACAAGCAGCCGTTAAGTAAGTTGTTCCAAAAGGATTTTGTGTTGTTTTTGTGTACATGAGCAGTTGTACACAGTAGCTGAATTACTGCCTTGTCACCTTGAATTCTTGCTGAATTCCTTGCATCCACTTGTGATCCAGCTCCTTACTGTCAACAGTTCATTTCATGGAGCAGGAGTCACTGAGTGTGCTGAGACATTATTATTTATAGGAATTCATCTGCTCTAAAATTGTATCTAATGCAAATTACTATTAGTAAGAGCTTTACAGTTCTTCGTTTTCCCTTGTGGCTTCACTCCCATAAACCACTATTAAGTACCAGTTTTCAAACAAGTAGCCCACTATTTTTTATGTTTTTTCCTAAAATACTTTCTTTTGTTCTTCAAGAACAAAAATGGACTGTGTTGCACCAGAGTACATGTTACTTGCCACAAACATGAAAGAACTAACAGAATGCTGTTTATGTTTGGGGTTTTGCTTGTTTTCAGGCGATGCTTGGATTTATTGCATCAGCAAGAATGAGTGGGTACAGTTTGAGCATAACTACTCTGAAAAACCAAGGTACAGTAGACAATTCCCTGGAAACTCACTGAAAGAGAGTGAGGAAGCATGTAATGTAGGCTGTCAAAGAGAGGACACACACGTTCCTTTTCACAGCACTCATTGTTCTTAACAATACAATACTAATGCTCGTATCTGCCCCAGAAGTGCAGGTATGTTGGTTGTATGCAGGTTCTATTTTGTGCACATAAAATACAAGATGAATACCACCATAGGGCTGGTGCTAGCAGTAGTGTGTATCTCAGTGCTTGTGCAGTAGCAGGAAACAAAGGGATTTAGGGGCTAATCTGTGCTGCCAAGTCCTCTCAGTTGTAGATGCCAGCTAACTGGAACCCGTGTGTTCTTGCTCTACTCGCAAACTGGACAAAGGCAGGTGTCATTATTTTTAGCATCCTTGTTAGAGGCTAATCCTGTGCATGCCCAGGATGTTTTTGTCTTCCTGCTGAGTAAATGAGAGCTGATGACCTGCAATTTAAAAGCATCAAACTTACTGTGATGCACATATGTGGCATGGAAAACACATCATGTGAGTTACTGTGATGTTTTGAGGAAGTGTTCTGATCAAGGTTAACTGGGTTAAAGCACAGACGCTTCTTGGTCTACCTGCTTTGGCCTTCTTCTGGCTGCTGGCAGGGATGAGGGGGGGTCTGTTTTCCCGGACAGTAACAAGGTTGAGCTGCTGCCTCCACACCTGCTCTTCCCCTCTTTGGAACAGTGGGATGGTGCCTTGTTGTTACTGAGCACATGTACCAAATTAGTTCTTTCCCCAAGTCTTAGGAGAGCAACAAAAAATCTGACTGATCGTGCTCGCTCTGTCTTTTGGCTCGAGTGGGACATGAAAATGAAGTTTGCACCAGCAGCTCATCGCAGCCATCCTGTAGAAGCCACAGGACCATTGCTGTCATGCACACCTGCACTGGCAAGCACATGCTGCTGAGCCTCACAGCCCAGCTCAAACCACATGTTATACAACCTGTGTTTTGCTGACCAGTGTTCTTTCTCCAAACGTAAACTCCTGTTGAATTAGTCACATCTCCAGTGCACTGGTGGAAGGGCAACCTCACGTGTTAACTACAAATCCTACGCAGGCATTGTTGGGTGGGGTGGATTTTTGCTTTAATGCAATGCTGACCTCTGTTTCTAGGTTGTGGCATACTGCTTGTGCAAGCGAAGAGGGAGAGGTGATCATCTTTGGGGGCTGTGCCAACAACTTACTTGCCCATTCAAAAGCTGTAAGTTTATTTTGAGCTTTCTCTTCCTGTGCAGCCTGGTCCTGCCTGCAGGAACTGCAGTCTCCCCACTGCAGCAAGTGTAGAAGGCTTGTAGTCAGCTGCATGATCTTGTCAGGACTGACAAAGGTGCATAAACAAAGCTTGAAAGGAACATGTTTTTCTGCTTTTCTGGCAACCACATCAGTATTCACTATTTATACAAACCATGACTTACTTTCTCTCCTACCTCCCAACTACATCTTCAGCTTTGCCCTGTGCTTCTCATGTGAGTGTTTTCAGGGACCCCCTCCCAAGGTAATTTCTTCAGTGCACTTCAGAAACAGCCTGAAGAGAAAGGGACTCTTCAGCCAGGCTGGGACTGTCCTGAGGTCCTGGAAACACCAGCTGGCTAGAGAGGGAGGCTGGGAATGAATGTGCCAGCACCTTACAGTGCGTGTCAGCTGGAATAGGCAGGTGGCAAACAACGGTGCAACACCTCTTCCTGCGCGGGCACCACTGCTCTGGCAGGTGATAGGTTTATGTGCATTCAAGGAGCAGGCACAACCATTTAAAAATGCCAAAACCATTGACTTCTGAGCCTGATACAGTCCCAGTCTCTAAAGTCCTTCTGTGCAGTTCTCTCCCAGCACAAGTTGATGCTGCACAGGGAGTGTCTGAATCTGGCCCCTTTGCACATCCACTCTCCCCCAGCTATCTGTATGAGGCAGCCTAGATATGTTTTTTTATTCTCCTGTAGTTCCCCTAGTGCCTTTATCTTCCTGTATAGCAGTGAACAGTTCTGCACTCAGCTTGTCTACTGCCTGTGTGATCTGTGTGAAGCCCACTACATGTCCCATTGCCTCCCTTTCCAGGGTCATTTGTGTGAGCCTAGTCTGGTCTGGCTCCTGCTGTAGTGATGTGAATCTACATAAACAAACTGTTTCTCTCTCTCTCCCCCACTCCCAGGCTCACAGTAACGAAATACTTGTGTTTTCCCTACAACCAAGATCTCTTGTAAGGTAAGTGTCATGGTTTAAATCTAGCCAGCAACTCAGTACCACACAGCTGCTTGCTCACACCCTTCCCTTTACTGCCTTGTTCTGGGTGGGATGGGAGAATTGGAAGAATGTAAAACTCAGGTTGGGTCAGGTGTGCTGTCTATGCTCCCTACCAGCTTCTCGTGTTTCCCCCTCACTGGCAGAGCGTGAGAGACTGAAAAGTCCATGATCAGAGTAAGCATTATTTATCAGCAACTAAAACCTTGGTGTGTTATCCAGCATTACTCTCAGACTAAAGCCAAAACACAGCACTGCACCAGCTACTTGGAAGAAAATTAACTCTATCCCATCCGAAACCAGGACAGGAAGAAAGCAAGACTTCAACATTAAATTGTCCTGTCTCCATCCAAGCCAGGTAGCGCAGGGCTAGTGCCTGTTTCTTGCATTCCTAGAATACTTACTTTAAAAAGACTTCTTCCTCTACTGCATGCTGAAAGGACAGCAGCCAGTTAGGAGCAGGCATAGCAGGATGTCTTTCAGGAGCACACATTTGCCACTAATGACAAGAACAAGCCCTCATTAAACAGCTGTAAAGAATGCGCTTACCTTGCAGCCCTTGGTCACGCTAACTGTGACTGTGTCTTCCCTCTCCCAAGGCTGTGCCTCGAAGCAGTCATTTGTTTTAAGGAGATGCTGGCCAGTTCCTGGAATTGCCTCCCCAAGCACTTACTGCACAGTGTCAACCAGCGGTTTGGCAGCAACAACACCTCGGGCTCCTGAGCCCTCTGCAGATGTTGCTGAGCAAGCTGTGTGTGGATGAGCAGCTTGAAGATGTAATAATTCTACCGAGTGTGGCAAACATTAAACTTGTATAGGTTAAGTATCTTGAAGTGCGTTGTGTATTGTCATAGATAGTTGCTTCTTACCTTTTAAGTTGCATGTGAATGGCCTAGAGAGAACCTATTTTTGTGTAAAGATGTTTGCAATAAATGTATTTAATGCAAGTGGAGATGTACCCTGTGCTTAAGCTAAAACTAGTTCTGGGTTTGTCCACTTGAAGTACGTTTGAAGGTCAGGCCCAAGCGAGAAGATGGAGTGTGCACATGTGGAAACTTGTTACAGGGTCCCTAGTTGGGAACCCAAGGACACCACTGGTGCAGGAAGTTCTGAGGCACACTATGGCTGGTGAAGAGTTTTGCTTTAGTCTAGGCTGAAGATTGCAGTCCTGGCTTCGTCTTGAGTGTTAGGAAACTGCTCAATATTTTTGCCACAAATGCTTAAAGTCAGAGAAACAGAATTTTAGAAATTGTATGTTGTCAAGAGTTGATACAACTGTCATAAACCTTGAGATGTTGGAACTAGATGATCTTAAAGTCCTTTCCAACCCTAACTATTCTATGTTAAAGCACCACTACTATGCTTGGTTGTACTTTGGTATTTTTGGAACTCTTTGTTGTGGAACTTCAGTTGTGAACCTTAGGTAGCAGATATTCTGCCCTGAGAAGTGTAAAGCTTGAAGTGAAAGCGCCTGAGCCTGTTACTGTCTACAGCTGTGACCTGTGGAGTGGGGTCAGGGCCTGCATTTGCTAGTGTGGTTCTGTCTGTCAGCAGCTCCAGGAGGTGACAGGGGACAAGGAACAGGCTGTGCGCTGCTGTGGGGAAGGCTGTCTTCAAAAAAAAAAAAAAAGAAAAATTATTAAAATCTTTGACTTGTAGAAAAAAGTAATTCCTGTCCTGTAATTCCTGCGCTCGGTTCTTGTGTAGGCTTGAGCTGTTTTAAGTGTTCAGGGTGGTGCAGACTGTCAGACAAGCTGCAGCACCCTGCACAAGTCTGTTTCACACCTTGCAGGGGGGTGCTGATACAGCCCATAGGCTTTATGCTGATCTTCCAGCTCTTCTTCCTCACCTTTTCCCTGCTTCCCCAGGGGTGGTAATGGCACAGCACAGTCAGGCTGTGCCAGTGGGAGCAGGGGCTCTGGGACTGTTCTCAGCACCCACCATGTCTTCGCAGCCAGTGGCGTGTTTTGGGTAAAATAAAAAGCGTGTCACACTGAAACTGTCCTACTCCCACTAGAACCTCCAGTCTCCCACAGAGGAAAGCAGTGGGTATGAGGAAGAAACTGAACAGCACTGAGCTTTGCTGCAGCAACCTGGGGGACTCCTTGATCCCCCAGTCGATGTGTCAGAGAATCAACAGCATGAGATCCCATCACTGACCAAACACCAGCAATTTATTTGCATGTTTTTACGCTATTTGTATCGAGAGTCCATCCGCTGCAATGCAGGAACTGATCCTCATCTGCCCGCTACCCCACAGGAGCTAAACTCAGTCCAGTCAATGGCAGTAGGGTTAGGTCTGTGTCCATCTGTCCCACCTGCAGGTGCTGAGATTCTGACTGCACAGCAGTGGCAGTTTAGTAGTGAGAAACCCAAGTAAGGAATCACTTCTTCTTCTTGTTCAGGAGATGCGGTGCAGACACTTTCACTTTACCGGGAATATTCCTTGACAAATCGGTATCCTACAAAACATTAAAGATGAGAAACTGCACACAGCAACAAAGCATTTATTGACATCTCCCTCAGCCCCAATGTACTTCCAAGCTGGCTTGTGGGAGCTGATGGGCCTGCTCCTGTCAGCCTTCCCTCAGTGAAAATACACCTAATGTCAGGCTGCTGCTTTCTCATCACATTTTAGAGATGAAACACTTAACAGTTTTATGTGCAGCTTCCACCCATCAGCTCCACTGGGAGAGGTTGGCTGGGTTAGCAGTTCCTTGGGCAGGACCTGTTCACGTCAAGCTCATTAAACATTAGTTGTGGTTTTCTAGCAAAGCACCATGAAAAATCAACATGAAGTCTTGCTGCTGTTCAAGGTTTCCAATCAGTGAGCAGTTACAGGGCAGCAAGCAGCTGTAAAGAGAGTGCTCTAGGCTGCCTGATCCACAGGGATCGCTGATGTGAAATGAGAAATAAACACCCCAGGATCGTGGTACAAGTGACCAACCAAGCCCTAGGAAGAGAGCATGGCCAGGAGCCAGCCCTCTCTCCAGTGGCAGGCACTGGAGCACTGCACACAGATGGCACAAGTTTGAGAAGGAACTGGAGAAGGGGAGAACCACACTGGGGGAGTCAAGATCTGCCTGAGCAGAGCAATGCCATGTTTACTTGGCCCATGGTAAGCATCTTCTGGGGGAGAGGGGCAGGTGAAAGCTCATGGTGAGTGGCACAACCAGACTGCTTCCAACCGTGCCCAGCTGAACTCCCAGCATGAGCACCTGCCCCTCCAACACACTACCCTGTGGGAATTCTTCCTCCCAGAACTAGAGGCCTTCAGGGAAGATGATGCTGTTATCAGTTGCATTATTTTAGATTAAGAGCAACACAATGAAGAAACCTAATGCCCAATGACAGAAGTGAGGCTCAACTTCTACTGATCCTTTCCAGCCAAAGCAGTGCATTTTCCCCAGCAGTACTGAGAAACACAGCGCTGCTAAAAAAACCCCATTAAACAATAGAACACTCGTGTTTGGAAGTATTTACCCCCAGAACAGCACTAGCTGACATTTTGCTGCTGCTGTTATATTTGTATAGAGAAACTATGTAGAAAAACTTGTCACCTTTACGCTGCGGAACAGGTCTTTTTCTCTTGCACTAGCTTCTTTGGATTGCATGAAATTATGCAAGGCAATCTTTGCAGCTGTAAAAGCATAGGAAAGATTTAAACAGTATGTTAAAACGTGCTGGCTTCACTAGGTGGAGCACTGAGGAGGATTCCAGTTTATTTAATTTATTTAATACAGTACCTTTTCCCTTCTTTTGGGTGCCTGGAGTGAGCTTGACTTTATACCTTTCAAAAGAAAAGGTTTCTCTCAGTAGTATGCTGGCTCCCATCAGCCAAACCCTTGCCCCAGGAAGTGCCAGGACTTACTTGTAGCTCGTCATCGCTGTGTAGGGAGCACAAATGGGAACAGCAAACAGCAGGATATCCTCAGGGTGTGGCTGGCCAGTGAGGGAATCCAGCAGCGCCTCACCCTCCTGCACGGGCAGAGGAGCTTTGGTGTGAGACCAGACAGCACCTCTCCAGCCCCTCACTCCCATAATGACAGTGAGCAGAGGCTGGAGGGTCTCCCTTCCCAGCTGAATCACAGCAACAGCTGCCCTTCTACAGGTACCACGTCAGTTCTCATGACAGCATTACTGACATGCACTATTAATCATTCACTTTGCTGGCCTTGAGTTACCAAGCCACAATTCATTATTGACCACCTTTGATTACTCTGATACAATAAAATCGTATCGTTTGAAACAGGATGGATCTCAGTTTTAAACGATCCAAATAGGACCCTCAAGTGTTGTTACATCTTCACAGTAACACCAAGAACTTCCCCCTACAGAATCACAGAATGGGTTGGAAGAGTCCTTAAATATCATTTGGTTTCAACTCCCCTGCCATGGACAGAGACACCTTCCACTAGACCAGGTTGCTCAAAGCCCCATCCAACCACTATCTTCCTTCATTAATTAACCTAAAGAAACAGACTTATTTCCAGCCTTGGGCAACACCCGCAGCCTGTAATTATAGAAACATCTGGAGCAATTCTGAATGTAAATCAACTTCTAAAGAACAACCTGCATGGCATTGTGCTGTGCCACCCTTCAGACTAGAGCAAATACCTCCTGAGGCAAAGACAAGGGACAAACTTCAATTTAGCCAGCCCCTAGTTTCTAAAAGGAATGTACGTAGTAAGCAGGGTAGGAAGACGAGAAAGGTTACTTTTTACTTTTCTTAAATACAAGGAAGCTGGGTTGAGAGCATCGTGGGCACAAAAAGTACTTAAAACAGCAGAGCTGTGCCCCACTGTACGGCTCACATGAGCCAGTCCCAGCCTGCACGTGTGCTCCTCACAGGGAGCTGTGTGAGCAGCGTGTCCCTCCACCTTCCAATAGGAATAAACCCTTTTCAGCACTTATCGGAGCTTCGAAGACAAGCATTTACCTCAACTCCTGGCTGATCCTGGTCTTGCTCCTCCTGTACAGAAACAAAGGAGATATCAGAGCTGAAATGAGCATGACTGCTTTTCTTTCTCCTAGCCCCTGGAGAAAGTGAATTCTTTTATCAGCACTACACAGAAAGCCACATTCTCACTCCAAAGAGAATTTAGCATCCTTTAAACCAAAGGCAAGAAGAGCATTTTTATGTTTCTTTTGAAACCCTCATTTGCTCGACACACACCAAACTGGGAGGAGAGAGATGGGCTGAGATTCAGAGATAGCAACTCAGAAGGACAGGCCTGCAGAGTGCTCAGCTGCACTGAGGAGGAAGTACTGACTTAACTGGATCCTTGGCAGCCTGGCGAGGCTCAGTCCTCCTCCAAGCCCTCGTTCTGGCTGTGCTGGCAGCACTGTGTGCACCTAGATTGCTGCAGGGCTTTTTTTCTTTTGCGGCTTTTTGAAATAAATGGGCTCCCAGAGTCGTGGCACGAGGCACAGTGCTCTCCACAGTGTCCCAAAACCAACAAGAGCTGCTCAGCCTCCCTGCAGAAGAGAGCTAACCAGTGCCAGGAGAGCTGCAGCAGAGAGTGAGAAGAGACAGCTGAGCGTGCTGCTGCTCACCTTCTCATCCTGTTGCTCCTCCAGGGCTGGGTCCTGTGACTCATGCAGCACAACTCCTGCTGGAAGTGTCTCCTTGCCCCCTCCAGCACCATGACGAACGGCTTTGGGTTTCTGCTGTTGCTTCTTTGCTGGCTCTTCTTTTGTCTTCCCCTTTTTCCCTTTTTTCCCCTTCTCCTCCTTGTTTGACCCTGCAGACTGTGGTTACACCCAGAGGTGGTCAGAGGCAGCAATCACGCCACAGGGGAAGACAGAACTCCTCTCACTCACCCCCAGCAGCTTCATGATGAGTTCCCGGTCCTCTTCATCCTGGTCCTTATACTTCTCCTTCATCTTCTTCATTTTACTCTGCAGAAGAAAACACAACAACAGCTTTAGAAACAATTACTTTTGCAGTTTTGCATCCATGGGCAAACACACAGACTCTGGTCTCCAGAACATCTCTCAGAGCTGTTCACCAGTAACCAAGAGACTGTGGTTTCCATGAGGAAATCAGTGTGTTCAATGCTAACAGACCAGCACCATCATCCTGAATCCACTAAGAGAACCACCAAGAGTCTGAAACTATCAGACAGCCATGGACATCTAACAGAAATCAAACTTCTGTCCATACTTCACATGGCAATGGCTGAACCCCTGGATAAGCCAAGTCCCTGCCTACCTTCTGGCCCCTCTTGACGGGCTGAGAGGCTGGCACACCCTTATTGGTGTTGGGAACAGAGGCAGGCTGTGCTTCCATCTCTTTCTGCTTCTCTTCAGGTGGCTCCAAGCTCTCAGAGTTGTTTTGCTGCTTCTTTTTCTTCATTTCTCTAAGAAAAACAATCACTTGACACACTGCCTCTTGTGACAAGAGAGACCGCTGCTATCCTGCCAGCATTACCACCCTGCTTCCCCACCACAGGGGAACCTGAGGCACACACACTCAGCAAAAACTCAAGCCCACCAGTACACAAGAAACTGTGCTTGCAAACAGCACTCCTGAAGGACAGGAGCAGGCACCATCCTACCAGCAGGACCACCACTGGAAAAGCAGGACAGGTAACAGGCATGGAGCAGCCCAGATGGTGAGGTGCAAGACATGCCCTGCGCCCAGGTCCGGAAGAGGGGATGAGGAAGAGGCATTCATCTTACCACAGACACGAAGAGGCTCTCACCTCCGCTCCTTGGCAGACAGGTGCCTTCGCCCCTGGGACTTGCTGTCACTCTAAGAAGTGAAATGCAGTTAGAACACGCAGCGTCCAGCAGCAGTTCATACTGCTCTGCCAAACATCTGAGCTGGGACCTTACCAAACTGGGTTCTTCCTCTTTGGGGATGATTTTCTGCAGGGATCTGTGGGGAGATAGAAACAGAGCTCGCCAACAGATGTAGAGTGCCTCAACCATGGACACATCTACCACAGTCAAGACATCGGCTAACTTGGTTGTACCACTTTTGGCTTTCTAGTTCTTGAAAATCCCAGCTTTGGTGCATGGGAAAGGGCAGAAACACTGCCCTTCAGTTTACAGAGCAAGTCTGCAGATCTCTGCCAGCTTCTTTCATGCACACACAGGCAACAAAGACAGCCTGGGCACAGTGTGTGCTAAAGGAATCCCTAACATTCAGTTTCTTATGCTCACAGCCTCATTCAGCTGGGGTTTTCCCTGCAGAGCTGTCCACTTCCACCCACTCAATCCCATCTCCTTAAACCCTCTAAGCAGTGCTACTGCCAGGCACAGCAACGAAATGAGCTCATCTCACAGCCATATGCAGAGCAGTAACTGAGCACTGGCTTGGCAGAGCAGAAACAACCCCTGACTCTGTTTCTCAGGTCTGAACAGCTCTGAAAAGAAAACAGGGACAGCCATCTCTTGAGGAGCAAAACCAGTCTATAGTGGATAAGGGAGGCTTAGGCCAAAATAGGGAAGAGCAGCAATGAAGGAGCCAGGTACTTCTGTGTGTGTGTACTTCAGAAGGGTCCAAAGCAAACAGCCCACAAAGAACTGTGCAGGGAAACAGCAGGGCATGGCACAGTGTGGTAGGATTCCCACATAACAGGCATGCTGCCCTGCACTCTGACAGCCTGCTGTCACAAAACATGCGACAACAACTTATCTTAGCCCTTGTCCTAGCAGCATTTTAACAGTATAGGGATCCTAAGAAGTGCCCACGTTGCTCATAAGTGCAACTGCTTCTTCACTTACCTTTGAGACTGAAGATGTGACAGGTCGATTGTTGTATCTGGGTAATTTACCTGCTCCTCCTTCACTTCACCCTTTGACTCTGGATGTTCCACTTCATCTTCAGATTCTCCCTCATCCTCTTCAGAGTCAGCCTCTGGTGCAGGAGGTGTGTCTACTCTTCCCTGGTCAAGGTCAGCAACACCCTCGTCACGATTACCCTCAGACACAGCTTCCACATCCTCTGGTGCTTCCTGACACTCTGCTTTTTCCTCTTCGTTGCTGCTGTCTCCTCCGTCTGAGGAGCACGGGTGAGATAAACACAGTTCACATGAGAAATGCCAAACTGACCCATAACAGTGCAGGGAACTAAATGCCAAGCCCTGAACAGTCCCATCTGTCAGCAGTACACAGCACCCCCATATACAGCCACCATACCTAATAGCTCCACATCTTCAGACACCAGTTCGCTAGCACTGCTGGAAACCGTTTCCAGATCCTCATCCTGCACTTTGATCTTCCTTTCTTCCCTGTGTCTCCAAACACAGCTTTCATCCACCTAACAAGAGAGGTGCCTTTACATTAGTAAAGCTACAGGGATGTTCACTAGTCCATTCAGAGAACACCTGGCTCAGCTTTATTCTTTCCCTTAGAACACTTTTTGGTATTCAAAAGGCAAGAAAACTAAACCAGCACATTTAGACCCAAATCTGACAACCCAGAAAGTACAGCTAGTGAGGAGAGACATGGAGCTGCACAACCAGCAGATCTCCTAGATGTACACATGCTTCAAAGAGCTGGCATAAAACCTAGCAGAGGCAGTCATGTTCACAGGGTCTGTTTGTTTTAAATGAAGACAGTGCAAACTGGGGGAAAAGGGAAATGAAAGCAGAGTAATTCTCAGTGAGTAGCATTTTATGGGATTTGTCCCAGTGGGAAAGAAGTAATTGGAAATGTACTGATAAGCAAGAACCAGAAAAAAAGCCTCCTATAGCCCAAACCAAATTACAAAAGCCAGCAGAAGCTGCACAGAGAAAGCAGTACCTTAAACAAGAAACTAAAGCCCATCATCAGATACGAAGGTGGAAGAAAATTCTTTTTCCCTGAAAAACAAAGGCAGATTCTCATGAGGAGGTTTAACAGCTACGTTACATGATGCATTTTCAACATTCATTTCTCTTAAAGGCTTTAAGCTACCAAAAAAATTCACTGGGTTTTTTCTTCTATCTCTTAGATGCCAACAGAACAGGAGAAACTCAAAAGCAATTTAGCCAACAATCTCTGTCCAGGGCTCAGGTAGAAATGCTGCTGCTGCTGCCTGCCAACAGTCAAAACCTCTCAGAACAGATTGTCAGAAGAGCAGGATCTGTTGGCTGCCAACAGAAATGGATCAGGGGATAGCTCAGGTGGCCACCACTGCTGGACAAGCACAGCACCTACAGACAAAAGGCCTGACACCAAATTCACACTGTTCCTGTGTCTCTCACCTCGGATCATGAAGCTTCCAGTAGTGAGGTATTCTCCTGTAGGTGCGGTTTTAGAAACCTAAAAAAATCATTACATATTTACTATAAAGAGCATTTGTCACAGCAGGCCAGCAATGTGTAATAATAGCACTGACAAAAGGCTCAAGCAAGCTGCATTTTTAACTTCTGGGAAGAGCTCTGCAGGACTCTGTATCCGAGGGGCTCTTCTTGTTCTTTGCAGAGTATTTCCTAAGACATGTTTCAAGAGTAGGGACTCTTCATTAGGGACTGTAGTGAGAGTACAAGGCGTAATGGGTTCAAACTTAAACAGGGGAAGTTTAAGTTAGATATAATGAAGAAGTTCTTTACTGTGAGGGTGGTGAGGCACTGGAATGGGTTGCCCAAAGAAGTTGTGAACGGCAGTGTTCAAGGCCAGGTTGGACAGAGCCTTGGGTGACATGGTTTAGTGTGAGGTGTCCCTGCCTATGGCAGGGGGGTTGGAACTAGATGATC
>JBCJKH010042972.1:8176-22348 GCA_039877255.1 Loriculus beryllinus
AATAGCCTCATGGAGCTGGTCTACAAACTGTCATATCCACTACGAATTCATTTGTGTCAGTAGAGGAAAGTTCTGTATAGAAAAGTCTTTAATACAGTGTATGGTATTACGTCTGACAAGTTTGAGGGCTGTGTAAGATGCAAAGCCTTAAGAAAGGTCCTCTCAGCCAAATTTAAAGAGATCTTTGTATCATTTGCTGTATGTGGAATATTTTTTTCCCATGGTAGAAGTACCTCTTGTATTTCCTTCACTTTGTGTTTGATCAAAATATTTTGGCTACTGTTTTCATATTCTTCACCATATTACTTCAATGAAAACGTTAGTTTTAAGTAAGTTAGCTGAGGTTACTCCAGTCTCACTGCATACATGTTAAATGTGAAGCACATATGGAAGTCTCAAAGTTTTGACTGAGATTCAAGCAATTCTGAGAGCTCAAAGGTTTTGTTTCTCTGGTTTTTAATCTGAGCTGTTGCAGGAGTGCTTAGGAGTTAGTTATGGACTGTAGCCCTGGTATGGTAAATGTATAAAAAAAGGGGATTAAAATGTATTGGAGCACTTGCAGCTAAAGAATAAGAAAAAAGGAAGTAGATGTATGAGATGGAGCAAACAAAAAAGCAATCAGCTTGAATCTTCAGGGCTAAGTGGTGGTTTCAGCACACCAGGAGTCCAATTATCAGAGCTATGATATCTCTGTGGTCAAGTGAGGAATACAAGAAAACCATCAACTGTGAAACTGTCTGAGCTTCCCAGAAATTCAAGTGTGCAGTAATTTCCCTGTGCTTTAAAACCTTGATCTACTGTTGTCTGTTTGTCCACAAACACTATTGTTCTTCCAGTGAGAGATTTTGAATGCAGAGTAACTGAGAACTGAGTGGTAAGCTGTCTCTGCTTGTAAGCAGGGGATGGAAGGGTGACCCACAGAAATGCTGGCTTATGTCATTTGTAATAAAGATCAGAAATCATGGGGCCCGGGAAGCTCTTCAAGATTAGGTTTTAGAGTAATGCTACAGAACTTATTTTGTGCTTATATAAACCCCATGGTTTGCTTGCTCACCCTTTTTCTGAAGCTGCAGGCTAAAGGATCTCTAATCTGTTTTGAACAGCAGGGCTAATTCATGTATAATGCAGTGTAGAAATATCCTATCTTCTGGAGGAAGATGATTTGGTGGCAGATAAAGAGCTATTCAGTAGTCATTTTAATTGATTTTTCCATTGTGCCATTATTCAGAATGTCACAGAAGGTACAGTAAAGAACAAATCTTTAAGCAAAATCCTTACCGTGTATAGGCTGTATTGGAAAAGAACGCGAGAGATTATTAATTCTCTACCATTTCAGTTCATATGCTTTTGTTTTGGATCAATGCCTGATGCTGTCAGTGAATTTGACTTGCAGAATTTGAAAGCAAGGTGTTCTGAACTGCAGGATGCTGAATAACTTTCTCACAGCGGATGTGCATTTTGTCAAGGCAGTCTTCGCTTCCCTGACATCTTATTCAGCTCTTCATGGCATCTGCTATTGGCACAAAGAAGGTTTTATGTTTGGAAAAGCATAGCCTATGACTTAGGATGTTGTGTATTGAAATAGAGTACAATAGTCTGGGTGCTTAGGTGGTGTTACGGCCAAACAGGAGTGTGGTTAAGGGCAGTCTTTAGAGTTACAAGGGTCCCTGCAGTGCACAGACAGTGTGTATCAGTTATGACCCTAAGCAAATGGTGAAACCCAACCTGCAGTATTAATAGCATATACAGGTAACTACAGCAAAACCAGCCCCCTGCCTGCATATGTTTCATGTATGCCAGTATGTGGGAAGTAGAGCCTTGTGGCATAACCAAGTCCCTTTTGAATAAGTAGACATGGATGCCAGAACAACCTAGGCTGCCTTGGCACAGTGTTTTCCCATGCTGTAACACAGCCTCTAAACAAACCCATTTAGCCAGCGCTCCTGCAGGTCCTCTACTTTTGATATCTGTGCCTGATCACTGGGAAGTCTGAATCAATCTCCTTGCAGGCTTTCACTAAGAGTCTTACTTGGCTTGTGTGTAAGTAGTTATACTGTAGCTACCTCCTTGGACAAATCAGTACAGCTCCCCTGACCATGTAAACTGACTAGTGTAGTAAGACTACACTAGTAAGAGTCTTACTTGGCCTTAAAATTTGGTGATGGGCAGGAATTTTCTGTATTGCAGAGGGTGCTGGGGACCGTAGAGATGAGCTCCACCCTCCAAACCAAACCAAACCATAGAAGGTCTACAAAAAGGGGATGTCTGAAGTGGGTCAGTTTGAATTTGTGAAATCCATAAAAACACCCAGTCTGTCTACTCACTGCCAGTACATTCCAGGCCCCTGTCGCTTCAGGTCACAAGTTGTCATTGCTGGCAACACTGTACAGACTTTTCCTATTTAGGTATGCAGTGATAACTAATGGAATGCATGGCTTTGCTGTGCCTAAGGCAGCCAATATGAGGCATAAACTTACAGCAGTATTTTGACCTCAGCAGCCATGTGTCTTTTCCGCCTTATGTCACCTCCCCAGTTACTTCATTTTTGCTGGTGACTATGGAAACAAAAGCCCATGATATTGGATGATATTTGGGTGCAGGTGGAAGATGTTTGGTGGTTAAGGCAACCTTTGCTGCATGAGCATTGTGCCCTATTTCTTGCAGCAAGACTGATATCTTTGTCCTTCAGACCAAATCTGGGCATAGACCAGTGTGGGAGTACGCAGTTATCACCATAAAGGGAGTCAATCTCAAAGTCTGAGTGTTGCACCAAAATTAATTATATCATTTTTGGTACATCATTTCTAGACTTCACATCGCTCAATGATTTCAACTGTAAGTAAAACCAATTTAAAGCAAATGAGCACATCAGTAGCTCCTCTGTTCTGCCATTGTGGTAGAACAGGAGTATGTATCAAACTGAGAAAGTCCAACAAGCAACCTGCCAAGAAAGCATTTTCCAATTATCAAATAAATATCTCTTACCAAAGGTGATGAATGTTTAGACTGTGTACAATAAATGGTAATTAAAAAAGGCAAGCCCAGCAACCTGAAAAAATAAATGGCTTTAAGATTCTGCTGAAGGTTCCAGCCTCTACTCAGATTATGAAGATGAATCACTTGGTTTTGTCAGATATCTCATTCATATTGTACGTAAAACCCACCAGCTGGTCGGGGTTGTAAAACCGATATGAATGCTTACTATGAGGCAGCTGACATGGGCAAGGGTATAA
Source organism: Loriculus beryllinus (assembly GCA_039877255.1). Taxonomy (NCBI): domain Eukaryota; kingdom Metazoa; phylum Chordata; class Aves; order Psittaciformes; family Psittacidae; genus Loriculus; species Loriculus beryllinus. The sequence continues at coordinate 11,410 of JBCJKH010042972.1, forward strand.
GAGTTAAATCTTGTGACCTTCTGAAGGTTGAAATACAATAAACTACAGATAAATTGGCATTCCAAAACAAAAGCATTTTTGAGAGTACAGATGAGCCTGTGATGGATGCGTTCATCTGTGCTGTCCTAGTGCTCTAGAACTTTCTCGAGGAAGCATATTTATTTGTACTTGTGCCATTTATGTGCCTAGTATCATGTCTCTAACCCCAGCACAAAACTTGCTTTGTATTTCCCAACAAGTTCCTGTATATATGCACAGATATACACACACAGAGTAGCTTTTTTTTTTTTGTCTTGATTAAGGGCTTTTATGTATTCATTTCTTTATCAATTTGTAAATGTGATCAAGCATAAGTCCCTGCTCACTATATTTGGGAGCATTATGTTTATCTTTGTGAGCTTGATGATTTTTAATAGTGAAATTTGGCAAACTGGGGGGTTGACCACACATGTGTTTTAGGGTAATTTATTACTCAGGAAGATTCGTCTGTTGCGACTGAGGAAAGCTCAATGTTTTTAATGGTCAATATCGTGATGGGCTAAGAAAGTGATTTACATTTCTTGGCTAAGAATAAGCTTCAGAAGATTTTCTCAAAGAAAAACAGAAAGCATTACGAAGCTGTTGGTGCTCTATGAAAATACTTGCTGTAGCATCTTGGCTCTCTCTGCAACCATACATTCATCTTCACTCCTTACCCCTCTAGCATCCGTACAGAACTGCCTTACTTGCTACCACCTAGTTATAACTCCAGCCATAACTGATTTGCTGTGGCTGCCAGTACAAATACCTGTTTGTGCCAAATGGTGTTAGGATCTGTTTGCTGCACAGCAGCATGCTTTCTCCTGGATCCCTTTCCATCTCATAATACTGCAGCCCACCCACTTTAGTCTAGCCACAAGTCCTCTCTGCTCTCCAGTCAGCAGCACAAGCGTAATTCAGTAATTTATATTCACAAAGCTCGAGCTCTTGTTGCAGTAAGAAGTCACAGGGTCAAAAAAACCCACTCATGCTACTGTATGTGCAGAATCTAATCACGATGACTCTAGAATTAGCTGTCAACTCTAGCTGAATACTTCAAGGTTTTTTTCCTCCTCTATATGCAAGTGGCTAATCTATTATTTATCACGATGACCAGCAGCACCTCCTCAATGAAAGAAGTTAAACTGTTGTACAGTTCAATGGCCAAACCTATTCTGTCCACATAAGTTTTTACTCTTTCCTTATTCAGCAGCTCTGCTCACACTGTATGAGAGCAGAATCTAGCATCCAGTTTTCCATATTGAGGCAATGGTTTACAATCAACTGGACATACTGAATCGTGCATGTAAACTGATCAAATTTTGATCACGTTTTAGGTTGTATTGCATTAATTTGATCTGACTTACTTTTTAAGAACTTTCTCAGAGTACTGTACTTTAAAGCACAGATTTATTCATCTCCACAATGACATAACTGGGATTTTGATCAGGTTTGTATTAGTCTGTCCTGAAAATACATATATTGACTGTTCTTCCAGTGTATAGGATGTAGGTCTACATTATCAACTTGATTCTAATTCATACTAGTTTGTAGCTCTTACAGAAAGATGTCTAGTGTAATGTTTGCATGGAAGATCCAAGTCTCCAATCCCTCTGATTTGAAGTAAAGATTTGAACCATATCCCAGTGGAAGTCAGTGTTTTCTATCTCACTTGTTCCATCTTACATCAGTGATTATTTTGGCCAAAGAATGAGCTGCTCATCATGTGTTTGTACGGAACTGACATAGGACATTGCCATTCAAGGTTGTGTTGAATCAGACAGAGCAGATACTTGAGCTCAAGTCTGCAGGGCTCCATACTTTGGTGAGACCTGCCTAGATTTGCACAGAAGCTCCATGCTAAGAAAGCTGTCTGGTAAGAGCTATACTTGAAGCTGTTAAGTCTGTACCTGTTTTCTTCCTCACCCTTGAAATTTTCATCAAACAATATTTTTGAAGCAGAAAATTTATTTCTATTGAAAAACTTGAAGCCAGCTGTACTCAACAGTGAATCTACTGAGCAGGGGTAGATTACTTTGCTACAATTGCCTCCTAGAAATCTTATATGAAAATCACAGATTAACCAGAATGACATGTGGAAAATTGTGTGATAAGGGACAAAAAGGTTCATTTTACTGTAGCAGTTGAAGTGAGATGTAAAGTCACATCACCTGAGCTCTCTAACTTTCTATACTTAAAACTGTGAGAATTCCTGTTTTCATCAGAAGGGCTCCAGCAAGCTCATCTGACCTTTTTTGCAGCTATGAGGGTAATGTGCTTTGATGGCTGTAGCAGTGTGAGCTCCACAGGCTGCTGAACAGCCCTCTTCAGGTTAGTGTGGTAAAAATATAATCAGGGTTATGATTGAAGTGCACTAAAATCTAATGCACATCGATGCAGGAGGAACTATCTGCATTAGGAATATTTGATCAAAACGAAAGATGCAGAAAGGGTTATTTTCTGTCAGTTGTCTGGCGACAGCGCGCAAGCTTGGGTTTTATAGCTGCTCTTCATCAGCTATCAGTGGTGTGCATGTTTTCCTATTTGTTTTGTACCAGAGTCTAGATTTGCTACATTAAACTTTCTGCAAGCTCCAACAACTGTGGAGATTGTTTCCTCCTCACCTGAGTTTCTCATTTCTCAGTACCACTGAATGAACTTAAGCTGTCTGGTCTAATTTTGTTTCAGTCAACACTATTGACGGACCTGGGTCCAGGCTCTCTTCCTCTTGTGTTCTGGGACACTGAGATGTTCTCCTTGTTTTTCGTAGGATTAGATGAAACAGCAATAGGTCTTTTGCGCATACTTCAGCAACATTAATTCACATGTGCTTTATAACAGTTTACAGTGTCTCATGACTTTTTTTAATCATGATTATGTGTGTTTTAAGGCTCCAGCATTTTGAATTCATGTGAGATTTTTAAGTTTGTAAAGAGAATTTTTTCAGCTAATGAGGTTGCAAGAGTTTTGCTGTGGAAAGTGAAAAGCCATGTTGGCATGAGGGTGGTAACGTAAGTTTCACTCAAAAGCCTCTTTCTTACTTCTGTTGTGATATGTGAAATCACTCTTAAACTGGGAGCTGCTAAAAACTAAAGACAGTACAGACCTCTACAAAAATGTTCTGACTTCCTTGCCCTTGTTTACCAGGGAAAACACCATGCTTTTAATCCTTTCTAAATATGTAATAGCAAGACTTAAGCCCCCTGGAGCAGAAATACTCTTTCATTATGCTTTTGTATAGTATCTTGTAAAATGGGACCACGCTACCATGTTGTCTGCAGGGAGTGCTGTGGAGAAACGAATAAGTAATGCTTCCAGAAAACACATCAAACACAGACTATGCTGCATCACCTACTGCACAGAACATCAAAAGCGTTAATAATGCCAACAGAATAAACGTGCACAATGCCCCAGCAGAAGGTACTATGGAAGCAAGCAGTATGTCTTCCCAAAAAATGTTGGAAATTTGTACTCTAAAGCACTGAAAATGGCATATATTTCTTATGTGCAATAAAAAGTAAGGTGCAGCTTCTTCGTAGTCAATTATTAAATAGGTGAATATTAAAAAAAGACATTTCTATGTATGTGCAATTATTACAGGTATCAATAAAAAGCTAAAACTTATAAATGTACTCCTATAAAAATTAAATTTGAATGAATAAGTTATCTGTTTGTAGACATTTAGAAATGTTCACTAAATTATATCAATATTTCTTTGATTATTTTTAAGAAAGAGTTTACTACAAAAAAAGTAGACTGTAGCACCAAGTAGTCCATCTTGGCACATTTTTCCCATGTGAGTAATAAATTCTCCTTATGTGCCAACTCAGCCAACAGATATGCTTGATTGAGTCAAGAGAATTGATAGCCTCTTTTTAAAAATCTATGACAGACCAAATCAGCATGTCCATAATCTCAGGGTTCTGCATCAACTCTTCTTCTTCCTCTGAAATTACCTCACTTGTGAATCAATCAGAAATATTAAGAGATTTGTAAACAGAACTTACATTTATATTTGTTTGGCTTTTGTTTCCAAATGATTGTCTAATATTTGGCTTAAAGAAACTGCAGGAGAACTCTCTCCCCAACAAAAGAACAAATTGTGATGATGTTTAAAGTGCCATCAATCTCTTTTATGAAAGTACTAAACATTAGTAATTCAAACCTAGACTGTCCAGAACAGACATACATCATGGGCACAACCCATATAATAAGCAACATGTTGTCTGAAGAACTCAACAAGAGTACTCAATAAATTACTCACAACTCATCCACTGCCATCCAAAAGCCCTCTCTGGGTAGGAGCTTCTACTTCAATTCTTCTCTCTTTAATATTGCCTTCCCCAAGTCTTTTAAATATAGATGAGCTTGCTCCCCAAAGAATGTGCTGAGTGTTATGAGAAGAGGAAACTGATTTTTAAAAACAATACCAAAAAAGAATGGCAAAAGATATAAAATTGATACAGCCTCCTATTGATAACATCCTTTAACTAAAAAAGCATGAAGTCCTATGCTATCCTGAAAGGGCAACCTCTGATGATGGGAAGCTACTGGCATTTTTCAGCTGTGTTGGCTTTATCACATCTACTCTACTTAGTAAGTGTGACGGACACTTCATGTCAGGGACTTTGTTGTCATTCAGGCTGATGGGGCTTAGAGATGATATATCTTTCTTGCTTCAGTTGGGAACAAAGTGTACAAAGAAACTGTGTGGTCACACTGTTCAAAGTTAAATGCAGACCAGAGGAAAAAAGTTAATGTGCCTGACTGCAGTATTTGCTCTTAGCATGCAGTTGCAAGCTTTGAAAGTCCCTTTTAAGTATCTCTTTTTTAAGATAAATACCTATTAAGTAATGTATATGCACAAGCTGAAGTGTTAAATGGTTTGTTGAAACCTATTAGAGTACACAAGATGATAAACATAAATTATAGCTAATATACTGCACCAGTGATTTTTAAACATAAAAATTACTGACACTGTAAAAACACACTTGAGTCATTGTAGCAGCATAATAGCACTAATCCATGTTTATCCAACCGTGCACTTTTCAAAAACAACACAAACCTCTAATAAATGCTTTGGCTTCACCTTGACAACTTATATGGGTTATTGCCTCATTCATGCCTGGATAACCATGTGTTATGACTTAAATGTTCTTTAATATCAATTTATGCCTTGAAGAAAAAGGATTGAATAACATAGTGTACATATGGTTCAATTTATTACAGCAAAACAATCATTTTAGTTTGAAGATATTTTCTCATGGTGCATATCATAGAAATCTTATTCAATAGAGCTCTCAATAAACCAGATTTTTTATGTCACAATAAATGAAACTAAGGCAGCTAATTGTTGCTAAGATTCTAAATAGATGAGTTTATTTGGCTTTCTTGTCAATCAAGAAATAAATTCCTTAACACTTGTATTTCTGAATTCTAATGTCTCTAATTGGATTTTACACTATCTGATTAACGATGTAGTTTATAGAATACGGTAAAAAAACCCCTGATACTTAAAAAGTGGAAGAGGAAATTGTGGGCTGTCAGCAGTTATGGAAAAGGCCAAGACAACATTGAGTAATTTAGTGTTTTTGCGAAATGGCAACGAAAAGCATAAAACCTGGTCAATGATGCCTCATTTGTGGTACTCTTGTTGTGTGTCTGTGATACAAAAAAAGACCCCGGAGTGCTATTCTGAGGAATATTAAAATATGTAATAATAGATACTGAAAATGGATTGCAGTTTTAGGACATTACAAAACCAAAAAGAAATCCATATTTTAATTTAGAACCAAAAGCAACATACAAGTTTGAAATTCTACCAGCAAACTGGTGATATATAAAATTCTCCCAGAAACAGGTACAAGGACAAGGCAGAAAGCATGGAGAAAAATATCCCTCTGGTTCTGCAGCATTCAATTTTACTACTAGTCTCATTTTCATGAACTTTCCACATTTTCAGAAGATGTTTATGATAATCTTCCAAAAAAAAAAAAAAAAAAGATAAAAATCTTCTCATATATATAAAAATACAGCAATCCTAAAAGAACTGCAGCTGCAGACATGCAAGTATGTCTGTTGTCAGGTAATCTCTATTAGAGGGTGAAGCAAACTGGCTACAAGCTAATTTAAAACCATTACCATAGTAGAAGCAACAGTGGCTATGAGCACTATAGCTCTTCCTACAATGAAGAGTTTCACAAGAGTCAGGTCTTAGAATCATAGAATTTTTTAGGATGGAAAAGACCTTTAAGATCACAAAGTCAAACCACTGTCTTAGAAAATCAATGTGCTGTGAAATATTGACCTTACATGAAAGAGAGTTGGAAATACATGGAGTTTTGCCTAGAATGGATGATGACTCAACCTCAGTTTATGAGTTAGGATTAGTGAATAGGAATGGAATGGAATGGAATGGAACGGAATAGAATGGAATAGAATAACAGTTCAGTTGTAAGGGACATAAAATGATCTAGTCCAACTGCCTGACGAATTCAGACCTGACCAAAAGCACATTATTAAGGGCATTGTTCAAACACTGACGGGCTTGGGGTATTGACCACCTCTCTGGGAAGCCTGTTCCAGTGTTTTATTACTCTTTTGGTAAAGAAATAGTTCCTAAATCTGAACCTCCTGTGATGCAGCTTTGAATCATTTCCACATATCCTATCACTGGATCCCAGCGAGAAAAGATCTGCACTTCCCTCTCTACCTTCCTTCCTCAGGAAGCTGTAGAGATTAATGAGATCCCTCCTCAGTCTCTCTTTTTCTCCAAACTAGACAAACCCAGTGTCCTCAGACACTCTTCATAGGACATTTCTTCCATTCCTTGCACCAGCTTTGTTGCTTTCCTAGGGACACATTCAGGGACTTTCACATCCTTTTTAAATAGTGGGCTTTTACTTACTGTACCAATACCTGTAATGCTCACAGCAGTACTTCTGAGGCAAAATTTTGACCACAGTGTGCACCCATTATTAGCAATAACTCTGAGCTATAAAAGAAGTAAAATTACTCACACTGTACAGAGAAATTAGGGAGGCTTCCCCAGTAATTCAAGAAGACAGTACCAATGAAGAGACGGATTGGGTCTCTGGGCCTTGACAAGAATCTGAACCAAATCATTGCATTTTTCTGCTTCCTTTTCCACATTCCATGCCTCAGCTGATTTTTCAATACCTTTTGGAAAGGAAGAGGCAACTACGAATTCAATCAAGTGATCAAAAGGAATATATAGAAGAAAAGAACACAAGGAAGCAAAGTAACTTGGAAGGAGCTTAACTGAAAGGAAAAATCACATTTCACTGTTTTAATAAAAGTCAGATGCAGCACCAGTCAGCAAAGGCTACAAAACAAAACAGAGTGCTTATGGCTATGAGAAACTGCTCTTTTTTTACTGAGCAACTGCTTGCTATGGTCTGTCCTGGCTTGCTGCATGACTGAGGAAAGGGGAATGACATAAAGAAGATAATTTGCTTAGTAGTGAGCCAGATACATCAGCTACTGTGCAGCAGTGCACCTCTTATCAAACAATGTTCTTCTTCCTCCTCTTGATCCTGGGCTTTTAAGAACCATGGTAACTCCTGTGACAGCTACTGCTTCATATCTTTGCCTTGGTACGTGCCATTCGCTTAAAGACATTATTTAATGACAGTCATAGTTTTCCACTACCTGAAGTTCCTGATGTAGTCACAGATTTTGCTGAGATCATAGACTTCTGTCTTCAAAAAGACATTTTGTAGCCAATCATTTTTTACCCTACAGTACCCAGAAATGTGGATGAATTTACAGGCTAAAGAGCAATATTGACACAATACATAGAGAGTCATAATGAAAATAGGACTTCTACTTTTTTAACAAAGACTTTAGGAGAGTAGTAAAAGGTTACTCTGTCACTGCCCTCTTTGAACTGTGACATCTGTATAGTCATTCTTTTTTTCTTTAGAATCCGTAAACAAATGTTGAATTTTAATGCAAGCTAAAATATGAATGAGGATGTTAACAATGCCTATATTAAAGTCTACGTTGCATGTTTTATAAAATTGAGTCAAAAGATCAAAACCAGTATCATATCAAAACTATTTTATCCATGTATGTAACTATAAGAATATTTTTGTTAATATTATTTTAGTATTTTATTAAAAAAAAATCCTTATTTCTTCTCTATGGGCAACTTGACAGAAATTTTTTGATACAAGGGCTAGTTTTTAGTTAACTTAAATTAAGTCACTTCAGTAATAGCTCCTGAAATTGTACTTCATCCCAGTATTCTTCAAAGCAACCAATACCTACTTACCAGCTAATACTAATGTGTGCCATAGCATAAAATGATTTAACATTAAAAGACTAAATAACCTATGAAAGCTATGATCAAGTAGACGATGATGAAGCAAGGAACATCTCTGATGTGACTAGTTACTCTTCAGCCTGGGAAATATAGCTTCCAATTGTTATTTTTCATTTTTATTTAGAATGATATTTTTTCCTGCCTTCCTTGGCCAAAGATTGCCCAACAGCAGAAATACAGAAATCTACATACAACCTTATTTCAGCAAAACACCATGCTGTAAGCAAAATCTTCATGTATCTGATCTCTGCTTTTACTCTTTTAACTCCACTGCAAATGAATTTCTCATACAAACAGCTACCAAAACCAGTTCAGACAGATGAATCAAGGGCACACTAGGTTTATCACGCCAAAACAGGTGTGTTACTGCAACTATCTACAGTTGTTGTGCATGACAAGAGGCATAAATAAAAAAAAAACCAAACCAAACCTCTTTGAATTCTTCTGCAGCTGCAGAGGATGTGGGACCAAATTCTGACAGGAAAAAAAGTAAAGATTCAGCATACACCAACTCAAAGGAAATGTCTCTGGTGATTTTGAGAGGCTATGTTGCCTTCATACCACCTTTATTTTCAAGTCTCTCTTGCTAGCACCCTAACTACTTAAAAGGCATTCTGAATCTCCTGTTGGAATAAGTTGAACACAATTCTAAGTCCCACATTTTATCTCCCAGACCAGTGGCATTATTCGGCAACCATCATTTCATACAGGTAAATTCATCCAGATCAAAATCTCTAACTATTCTTTGTGAGTGGTTTACCAGACAGGTCTTCCCACAGGGTTGCAGGGGAAAGCTAAACTACTCAAACCAGTGCAAAAAACTATAGCTAACAGCATGCAATTGCTTCTCTGCTGTGAAGAAGCTATCTGGTTTTGCTGAACAGCCAAGCTGATAGTAAGGAAATGCAGCAAAACAAAGGTCCATGAGAATGACATCCAGCCTGGGAATATGGATCATAAACTGGTAGAATTTACTGGTACTGAAGAGGCAGCTGCAGTTTTATACCACCTTGTGGTAAGTAGAAGTTATTGCAGCATCGAAGGGTACATGTTTGAATCTTTTGAAGCATCCGTGTTTTGAGGCTGCTTATCCTCAGAACAGGTCCTTGACACTTCAGACGACTGAAGAAAAATCTCAAATATAGAAATCAATCAATATGCTTCTACAGCTTTCTTCTTCACTCTACCCTCTGCATCCAGTGACACACACAAATGTAGTATTAATTAAAACACTTGACAGGTCTAGTAATCTTACCAAAAAACATAGTTCTTCCTCAGAGGAAGTCTGATCATTTAATATACTGGGACTAGTTTAGAATCAGTTCTGAACTATACCTCAATTTTATTATCAGCTGAGTAATCCTGTGAGCTTCCCTTGCTAGATTTTTCCTTACTCTCTTTGAGAATCAAAGTAAAAATACGAAAGTATTTTTTTCCACTGTCTTTATTTATTTATTCTAAACTCTATGGAATACTTCTGAGTAAGAAATGTTCTAAGCTGGCACATAGGACTGCATGATGTTTACTCAGAAATCAAGTGTTTAAAGTAACACTTTAAATCAGCGAATTACACTTCCCTAGCAGGCAAAAGGAACAGAGGGAGCTGTTAGTTGGGGTTTTACTGGTTCCAAGTTCAGAGCAGAGGTGGGAACTGAGCCTACAGGGAACTCTGAAGGCTGGACAGGAAGATTAACTCTCCATTGTAATTTTGTGGTAGCATTTGTTTGTGTAAGTAGTGTTTTTGTTTCATGTTCTTGAAGTATACTAAGTATATTAAAAATGGTAACTTAGCTGTCTTGCTATTTGGGTAACACAAACCAGTAACACAAACAAATTGAGTGTAAAGGGGTATACTAAAAAGACTGAAACAAGTTTAATTATAACAATGCAGAGCTATAAAGGAAATAAGTTGCATATTACATAGCAAGAAAAGGCTGAGCATTTCTGGGATGATTATGACATAGATGGATGACAGACTCCTTAATGTTTGCTTATGGCTTTTGCAGAACTGGCAAGTTGTGTAATGGACTAAGAAATATGGAATTTAAGAATCGACAGTGTCAGAATATTATTGACATTTAGACCACATTTTATAGATCCTTAAAGTACTGTAGCATACCAAATCATAATGGGTCAAAATTCTAGAAACCTCCAAACTAATTTAGTTATAATGTACTCTGTTGTTTGATTATGATAAAAATATTCTGTGGTTTTCTTAGAATGAAACTAAGTTATACAGGAATAAGGATTAGCCTTTCCAAGGCAACAGGTTTTATTCTTTATATTTCTTTATTTTCTGAAAAAATGCTGGGGACAATAAAACCCCCCAAACCAAATACAAATCTCCTGAAATACATTCAAACTAAAACCAAAGAACTGTATGTGATGTGGTATCTCATTTTTAAAAATTCACAGTTGATTTCTGTATAATCTGGCTTCACTAAGGGGAAATCCTGCCTGACCAATTTCATGGCCTTCTACGATGGGGCTACAGAAGTGATGGACAGGGGTAGAGCAGTTGATGTCATCTACCTGGACTTGTGCAAAGCGTTTGACACTGTCCCACACGACATC
>JBCJKH010042974.1:0-13211 GCA_039877255.1 Loriculus beryllinus
TACTGATTCACAAGCCTTATTGCACATCCTTTACTTGGCTTATGTGAGTGGACAGTTGGGAGGTGGATCTTCACATAATTGTTGCCTTTATTTTGGGCATTTTTGTCATAGTGAATGAGTATTTTTACCTAAATGATGAGTCAGGAATAAAAGTTACATATTTATACTGATGAACTTTATGACAATCAAAATAATAGCTTTTTACTGGAACTGCGTCTGAAGTAAATTGCTGTCATGATTCTTTCTGAACTAAATCCAAGAGCAAATGAAGAAATTCATTTTCTGTTGTGTAAAAAACAATCTGGCCCTCTGCAGGGCACGGTTCAGTGTCTAAAATTGCATAGTGGGTTTTGCACATTTTCTTTTCTTCAGACTGATTTAGAAAATTGAATTTTTTTTCTTCATTCCGTCTCCTTATCTTCTATGTTGTCTTTTAATTTCTCAGGCTGTACTTTCTCTGTTTTCTTTTTTCTTTTTTTTTCTTTTTTTTTTTTTTTTTTATTGGTTGATTGGTTGGTTGGGTTTTTTTATATATTACTGACCAAAGGATTTTCTGATCATTGAAAAGAACAACATACTTCGCAGGCCTCTCTGACTTTCTTGCTTTTACAGGTTATATACATTTTTTCGAAATTAACAATTTCACCACTCACTGTGAAGTTATTTTAAAGAATAAGACTCATTGTGCAAATACTACTTAACAATTTTTCTTAATTAATAGCATGAAAGTGAAAAAACACCATATTGTAAATTTATAGAGTACTTTTGGATAACAACAAATGTAAAATTATTGTGATCAACTGGAGTGTACAAATTCAAAGTCAGGTAAAAAAACCCTCATTGGCAGTTTAGACAATGGAAAAAAATCAACTAATATTCCAGGTGACAAGGAATCAAATGCATTTCTTTGCAGTATTTTAAGTCTACTGACCATAATTTCACGAAATGGGTAATTTGTCTCATCTGAACCTGTCTAATGTAGCAACACAAATATGCAAATGAGAACTACAGACATACTAGCATGAATTTTATACTAATCCAATGAATTGTTAAATAATGCACAGGTAGACAATTCTTCAACTCTAAATGGCAAATAGCTGGGGGACTTGTCTCTAAATATAATTATTGTTCAAATGAAGAGTTTTCAGAATATGTCAAGAATTTCTCTCTAATGAACTTATTCAATTTTCATCTGTTGCTTAATCTAAGTGTAGCATGCACATATTTTCTATGACCACATGCGCAGTATTCATCCCAAGTCATGTCTGCTGAATACATGTAATGAAGGTTGTTGCAGTTATGCAGTTTTAGATTTTTTCTTAATGTTCAATTAGCTGTGAAAGCAGAGTTCTTCCCTAGAGATTTTGATGTTAGAAAGAACAATTTACTGCTTTTCCTGGACATTGAGTACTGTTCTTGCTTTCCCTGGCTCAAGCAATTTTGGTTCTTCATTTACACACTTGCTGTCTGCCCATTCAACTGTCCACTTTTAAATTTTTAGAGGAAGTTGCAGAAAGCTCATTTAAGTCCCTGGAAAAATTATGGAAGATCTTAGCAGCATATGAAGGACCAGAAAGTAGCAAAGAAGAAATCAGCACGGTAAGTTGAGCTTGACCAACCTGATGTCTTTCTATGATGTAGCAACTTGCTCAGTGTGTAACAGTACAGCTGTAGATAATTCATTCAGCAAGGTGTTTTACACCTTGATTTTAGGTATTTTACATGCTGTCCTGCAAATTCCTTGATAAACGGATAAAATGCGGACAGACAAGAAATGAAAAATTAGCTTAGTTACCAAGCTCAAAGCTGAACTGGTGACAAGTCCCAAGAGGAGCTTCTCACAAGTCAGAATAAGGTCCAATTCTATTCAGTACCTGTATAAGCAATTTGGATTATAAGGTTGAATGTACTCAGATGAAATTTGCGAATGGCACTGAACAGAGAGGAGAGTTAGGTATTCCAGAAGGAACAGCCACTCTACAGCAGTGTGTTGGCAAGCTGAAAAGACTGGGCTGTTAAAAATTACATGAGGCTTAACAAGGATAAATATGAATCTCTGTATATGGGACAGAGTAATTCGAAGCAACAGTACAGGCTGTGATGTGACTGTCTGGAGTGTAATTCTGCTGAAAATGACCTTGGCAACCTGATGGACAGTCAATTAAACATGAATCTGCAGTGTGCTTTTACAGCAGTAAAGGTACACCATGCCCTGAGCTGCATAAGCAAGAGTATAGTCAACAATTCAAGGGATGCAATTATTTTAATTATTCCCCAATTGACTCAGGATTTCTGGGCTTCATCTGATATTATGTCAAGTTTTGGCCCTACAAGTTCAAGAGAGACATTGAAAAACTGGCAAGAGTCTAACAGAGGGTTACTAAGTTGCTTGTAAGATTTGAGAATTTGACATGTGAAGTGGAGGAATTAGATTTGATCACCTCAAGGGAACACTGGAAACTAATCACTTTTCAGGTTTCTAAAAGGCATTTATAGAGAGACAGAAGTTCACAAGATTGCAGGTGAAAAGAAGCAACAGGCATGGGTTGCTTCAGGGGAAATTCTGCCTGAATATGAATCACTGTAAGACCAAACAAATACTGGAAAACACTGTCCAAAAATGCTAGACTGAGCATGACATGGCCTGCATAACATGGCCTAGGGGCATTCTTTCAAAAGATGGTTTGATCAAATGACATCCAGAAATTCCTTCCAGCCTAAACTTTTCCATGATTCTATGATTTCTGCTAAATAAAAGGAAAATAAATATTTGGGGTTTTTTTAACAATAGTCTTACAGTGTGTTAAAATTTTAAAAACCTCAGACATTTCAATTGTAAGGCTAAATGTAGAATTATACTATTTATCTGTGTATAGGAACAATATTTAATCTCTGTTGAGCATGTGTGGGCTTTATTTCTGATACTGAGATTTAATTTTCTCAGCTCATTCCTATAAGTATCCTTTGGTACTACTCGTACTCCTGTTAGTTCTATAAGGCTACAAGCTGAAGTCCCTAAAAAAACATAGGTCTCTGAAATACCAGGCAGTGCTCAAAATAGGTATAATGCCCATTTCTATCCTCAAGATTCTAAAATGCAATTAAATTTGCAATCATAAATGCTTCTTATTTTCTTTGCTTTTTTTACAATGTTTAAATGCACATAAATATTTACCATGTTACACTTATCTGGGTACATGTACTTCAACCATGTACAATTTAACCTTTTTTCATAAACTCCATCTTCTCAATCAAACACAGAACTTTGGTCCCTTAGTGGTCCCCAGCTCTGCCTGCAGCTGCAGAGAGCTTAAAAGAACCATCTGCCAGTGCAGGGAGTCCATGAGGGGACAGTCGGGGTGCCCCGGCATGCAGCACCAGCACTCCCAGACCCCTCCAGTCCCAGGAACCCAGAGCAAGTGGAAACCACAACTCTGCCAATTCCTTGTGGACTCACAGCAAATGCGAAGACACCTTGGGTCAGAAAAACATCAAAAAATATATTTAGAAAAAAAACAGCTCAACACAATAAACTACAGCTCTTCCTGTTGAAGTTCCTTCCCATTCTGTCATACCCATAAGACCTTGAATCAAGCAGCAGGGTCATTTCGGTTAGGCTGCTGATGTTCATTCCGTTTGCCTGGGACACGCTGGGGAGAGGGACTCTGCTGTCAGGGCTAAACCCTGGCTGGGGCTGGGAGCTGGGCACTACATAATGAGACTTGAGTAGTGTGGCCCAAAGAAAGCACAAGGCAGTGTAATGTTGGTGCTTGTGCCACTAGGACGAGGGCCCCAGGCACTGCATACATGAAGCAGGGCCCCCACCAGCACCAGACTCAGCAGCAGACCAGCAGTGGATGGGGGGCACGTGCTGTATTACTGCTGGTTTGTCCAGTGTCTTACTGCTGGTTTGCCCACCTCCATTTCCACCTCCTCCTTCAACTCCACATCCACTTCCATCTCCTCCTCCTCTAGCCCCACATCCACAATGCTGGCAGCCTCCTCTGCAGCCTCCAGCATGTGTTGGAACATCATAAACCAACAACAAAGCAGAAGAGCGCATTGGTGCTGCTCTGTCCAGCCAAGTGGATCTGTAGAATGTGGGTTTCAGCACCCTTATCTTCTCTAACTGCCCATGGAGAGCAGTTGGGCAATGGAGACCTGGATGCATCCCCAAGCTGGTGTAAGGCTTATTGGCCAGCAGCACCCACCAGCACTGACAGGCCGGCATTTGTGGCCAGAGGATCTTGCGCTACCTGCACTCCAGCACCTTGTGGAGTGCAAGATCTTGCAGACCTGCCAGAGCAGAGATGGTGGATGGAGGATGTGCCCTGTGCCTGCCTCAGCACCCACAGTTTCCTTACTCTGCACAGGCAGCTTTTCTCCTCCTCAGTCTTCTGTAGGCAGGGCTGCATACTGACACCAACATGGGGACTGGAGCAATGTTGGCAGGTGAGAAGGGCTTAGCGTACACAAGAGACAATGGGGGCAGAGTAGAAGTGCTGGGAGCAGGAAAGAAGGGGGCCTGAGACAGCTGAAGGAGAGGAGAACTGCTGGGAGCAGGGGTGAAGAGCTGAGTTGTGCTCTTCACTGAGCATGGGCAGGTGGAACACAGGCTGCAACATCACACCTCTGTGACATCGGAGGTCTGGAGCTGGCTGTGCAGCAGGGAGTGGGGATGAGCCTTGAAAGGGTTGAAGCTTCATGATGGGCATTGGGCAATCATTAGGTTACCCCTTGAGTCAACTGAAATACACTGTTGAGTCCACTTAAGCACACTGTTGTGCTTAAATAGACAATAACATGGGTGAATGCTGTGCTGGCCAGCTTCATGGAGCCAGGACCACTTCCTTTGCTCTTTCACTGTCCAGTGAGCAGCACTGCTGGGATACAGCCATGGAGGTGGAGTTCACACCTGTCTGGCTTGGGGTGCAGACAGCAGTAGGACATGGCTGCACAGCCACATCCTCCAGCTGGGCATGTCACTGGTGAGCCCATGGGAGCACCTGCACCCCTTCCTCCTAGCTGTGGGTATGCAGAGGCTCATGGGACAAGTCAAGGAAGATGGAGACTCCCTTTTTATAAGGAGTCACATGGAAAAGATGAGGCGCAGTGGGTAAAAGTTACTCCTGGAGACATTCTGACTGGACACAAGAGGAAAATTTTTTACAGTGAGAACAATCAGCCATTGCAATAATCTCTCTAGGGAGGTGGTGGATTCCCCAGCACTGGACACTGTAGAGATTCTGCTAGACAGGCTGCTGGGGACATCTAGTCTGGGTCATGCTTTGCCTAGAAAGGGTTGGACCAGATGATCTTTGAGGTCCCTTCCCACCTGTTGTACTGTGAAATTTGTGGTTCTTTTCAGACCACCTCTGAGTTTCTTTACATCATTCTGATATTGGCACTGCACTCACTGTGAATTGTACTTTAGAAAAAGTAGGTGACTACCTCATTTAGTGAAAATCAGCATAATATAACTCATCAAAACACCTCTACTGGTTTACATTAGTTAATGATGTCTTCTATAATTTAATTAGATACTTCCTACTTCACTTTTATATGGAAGCTTAGTCAGTTACGATATTTGGGAAAACCAAAAAGAAAAAGAGTGTGAAATAAAATGTAAGTCAATATGATAATTGACACCATAGTGAATTAAGAAGCTAAATCATACCAGATGATCTCTAAGGTCCATTCCAACTCAAACCATTCTATGATTTTATGCACACAAATAATATTTTTCCAAGGGCTGCCTATGTTTGTTTACTGTACTCCCTGTAAAATTAATGTGCAGTTTCATTATTACCAACTATTCTGCTACAGTTATTAGCTGTAGAGCATTCTACTATCTTACCTTGAACACTGAAAGAAGTATGGGGTATTTGTATTTTGGAGAACCATTAACTACTAAATTACCTTTTAGATTTCAAGTTTTATCTGTTGAGTGTTTCAGTATCAGGATTTCTGATGTGTAACTAATATATAACATTTTAATTTAAATGAAATTAAAATAAGCCCATCATATTAAAATATAAATTATTTATTTTTTCATAGAATATACTCTAATACATTGAACTAGAAAATTTCTTTTTTGAACCAAAAAGTAACTTGCAAACACTTTTGTGATTTCAAAGTAAATTTTTGAGCATCTTGGTATCTACCTCTGACACGAGACTGAAAAGAAGCTCATTTCAGATATACCAGAAGTAAACCCAAGTACTTGGCATCTCCAGTTATCCATTTATTACCTTAGGAAAAAAAAAACAACACAGTGATACAGTAAAATAACTATGATTTTTATTGAAGTGTTTTGCTGGTTCTGTATGACTTAAGGAGGTTCAAGGTAAAAAGAAAAGGCTCTTTTATGACTATCATCCTCATAGAAATATATAAGAATTCTGCAAATACATAAGAGAAGCAAGAATTTTGGTAAAATCACTTGAGTTAACAGAATTCAGCATCAGTATTCAACTGAGCATTCTGCCTGACATAGAACAAACTATAGATATATGCAATTGCTTCTACTATTACATTTTTACTGTAATCAGACATGAAGAGTGCAAAATATCTGTTGAACTACTTAAAATATTTTTTCAATGCTTTACACAACCTGGATTGTATTTTTACTGCTATAATCACATAATTTTAAAAGTGAAGATTATTAGATCCACCATGTTTCTTAATGGAAATGTAGATTTGGCCTGTTAACATATCTGTTTGGCCGTATATGTGAACAACTTGTGTCTTAATGAGTAAATGATAAGTTCACTATCTCCTGTAAATCTCACAGTCCATTTGGAAACATATGGCTCAATTTCCAATTCTGTGTAATATGAAAGTCTTGTAACTACTATTGGTGTACTGGCCCATTTCATTACCAGAGCACCTTGCAGTCCAATACTAACGTTAACTGGGATATTGCACCTTGACAGTGGAAAAACAGGTAATATTATTTCTCTAATCCTTTTCAAACAAACAAAAGAATGATTATAGAGTAGTTTAAAACTTTAAACCAGGTAGATTTTAATATCTAATTGCCTTTTAATACATCTGAGAGTGTCCATTTTTATGCTGCAGTGAACATTGTAGTTTCTTGGGTTTTTGAGGTCAAATTTTATGAGAGCATTGAAGGATTGGTTTTAAGGTTTTGAAGGAAACCTACCTTTAAGTTAAAATCTGCATAATGTAACCTACCTTTAAATTAAAATCTGGATAATGTATAATGCTGCCCTTCTAATTATTTTGATCAAGATAGAAATATCGGCATTTATAAGGAATTACTGAATATTAAAATATGCACTGCTACCAATGTATTGTTTATGCTTTTTATAATGCTGAAAATCTAGAAAACAGCATCTCTTTAATAATGAAATAATTTTAATATCATTCACAAAGTAACCCATGAAGAATTCAACATTCTACATTAAAAAAGCAGTGAATTTTATCATACTAACATTGCCATGGCGAATATACTGCAATCATCTAATAGCAGATGATCATTAGCGTTACATTACCTAGCCACTGAAGGCACTTTCTATTGCAATTTCATTGTTATGAACAAATAGTAGAGAGCCTGTAGGTTAGAGGTGCAATATTAAGGGGAAACACATTTGGGTAACTGAAGTACAAGCCTCTACTATATGGGAAAATGCCCTTTTAGCAAAAGAAAAATGTAGAATTGTAATGTTAAATAAAGGAGCTAAAAAAATGAAAACAGCTTTACCGAACTTTTAAACAATGTGGACAGTATTCACACACTAATCTACTCTTTTGAGTCAGTTTATAGCCTGTATCTATCTCCACAGGTCAGAGGTTAGAAGGAATATTGTTAGGACAGTCGATTTGAAATAATACATGCATCAACTGTAAATTTGCTTGACTAATTATTTTTTCTTGAATCAAAAAGAAGGTTAAAGAGTATTTTGCAGTCTTGCTGAACCAAAATCAGAAATCACCACAATCCCCTTGTCCAGTTACTGATTCAATTAAAAACTGACATCTTCTGGCAAGATCTGTATAAGCATGAAGTCTTTGCATTTTCCAAAGCCTGCAGGGTAGGCCTCATGTTTCACCTGTTTTTTCATCCGTACATCATTCTTTCTATTTCACTGTCAGATTTGCCATTATGTGCAGTGTGACTCTTCTCCGCCTTAGCCAGGTACTGTGTTGGTTTGTTCCTGAGAAGGTCATTAAGTAAAATGTTCCAAGTGAGTTCTCTACTTTCCTGCAGGGTACAGCTACATTTTTTTTTCTTTCTGACAGATGATCCTGCAAAGGCCCAATCCATCCAAGGTGCGTCCTAGCTCTCATAGTGGTGAACATCATCACTCTGTGTGAGTGCATTAAAATATTCATATGCAGTGTAAAGTCCTGACTGTGAAAAGCTATTCTGCACTTCCCTTACACCCCACCCCTTTTTTTTTATCACTGTTATGACATTGATAGACACGGAGCACTGCAGTTCAGCTTTGTTTGCGTTCCTAACTGTTGTGTGCTGGATTTAGGGTACTTGAAGAGATGTTAGAATACTATTCTAAGAAATAAAAATTGCCTGTACAACAGCACTCCAGCACTGATATAAATGACTAAAACGCAGAAAAAAAGGTGGAATGAAATCTGTTGGGAAAATAACTTTGAATGCAAATCTGTTGTGTGTATTGTTAGTGAACCAGCAAGGTACCTGCTACCAAATACTTCAGGCATACTAGAAAATTTAGAATGGATATAATTCACCTAAAAGGGATGTAGTCATCCAAACCTCATCTGAAGCCCAAAGAAAGATCTCAGGTTTAGTTTACAAAATTCTCTACTCCAAATCCGTTGGCCAGTCCTCTTAGATTTCTAGTTTCCAGTATTCCTGCAGCTTGATCACCTGACTAGATTTTGAATATAACTCAAAATGAGACAAGCAGTGGCCTAAATGCTATCAAAATATCTCAGAAAGTTAAAAAAAAAAAAAGAAAAAAAAAAGATAAAATTAGATAGTTTCATAACATAGCTTTGATAAAACTGTGAGCATAATTTCAAGCATATGGGGACATGTGAATAAAGTGTTACTGACATATCTATATGCTCTGGGGATTTTTGGTTTTTTTGCTGGTCTGTGAACTTTAAACCTACCTTTTAAATAAAAGTATGCATCTTTATTTGTATTTAGTGTAAACAAATGCAGATAGATTAAAGATGCCTGTCTTTTGCAGTTGAGCTTACGACCTATAATACTATACTGGCATATGACGGTTTCATTAGCCTGGATCGTATAAACTGGGAAAGCTAATTTCAATATGTATTTATAGTATCTATTCACTTTACGCTACTTCATTTTCCTCCTTTAGTTTGCCACATTTCATTTCAGCAGAGGAATTTCATTTGCTACTTTAAAAATTCATTTTGCATTAAATTGCTTTGTTTAGCTCATCAGCTATTTTTACTGGAAAGTTTATTTTTGCATGGGTTTTTTTTTTTTTTTTTTAAGATGCTATATTTTGAATCTCCCATCCCTGAAGTGTTCCAGGCCAGGTGGGTCAAGGCTTTGAGCAACCTAGTCTAGGGGATGTTTTCCTTGCCCATGGCAGGGACATCTAGTTGGAACTAGATGATCTTTAAGGTCCCTTCCAACTGAAACTGTTCTATGATTCTACGTTTGTTTATTGTTTTTTGTTTTATATTTGCCAAATCACACTGTATAAACTAAGGAGGTTTTGTTTTGAACAGTCTAAAAGGGTGATATTAAGGATAATAAAAAGTTGGAATACCATCAGCATAAAGTTGATATGGAACAGCCTATTATTACGTCATCTATATCTTAATCTTTCCAAGTAAAACAGAAGACTGAAGGTAACCACTATTTAAAGGAAGTTAAAGTAGCTGCAAAAAAATGGTTTTCACTGAAATCATTAAAACACAATCAGAAATTAATAATTTTATTCAGAACATGAGTTTTTTGTTGAAAAACAAGAAAAGCACAGGTAGTTCCTTTAAGAAATGTGTGGCTTTTGTTAATTGATGGCAAAATTTTCAAAGAAGCTATGGTCACTGAACTAAATTATGAAGTTTGAGTCCTTATACAATAAACCTTACGGTGTGAGATCTGTGTGTAGGGAATGATAGGGAATTAAAGAGAAACAGAAAAGTTAAACGTATCTTAGATCCCAAGTGTCATTTGCCTTCTTTGCTCTCCTGCTCATGCTGCTGTGTAATAATAGTAAAGCAAACACATTGACAGATTCTACAAGAAATGTCTTTAGACCAACCTTTATTTTAATAATGAAATTGAATGTATTTTACAAGAATTTGATGATAATTATCACAATATCTTTCTTTTACAGTCCATATTAGTAGCAACAACCACAAACAGCTCAGAGCCAGATTGTCAGAGCCTACAACTAAAAGCAGAATATCAAAAGCACTCAGTACACATCAGGAACCAGAACTACATAGCTTGTTGTATTCAAAATCTGCCCAGAAGAATTTGCAATCAGAGGTCTCTAAAGAGCAATGCAAACTTAAGTGCTGAGTATCACCTACTCACTCAAGTAAAGCCAATTACACAGTGATACGAAGCCTGATAAAGTGGAAGTTCCAGAAGAATTCAAGGAATTAAAAAATATCAATAAAATTGAAAAGCAATCAATAAAAACTGATCATGGTCTTTTTAATTCACAATAAAAAAATAAAGAATAGGATTAAAGAATGGAAAGACAGTGGTGTATAATATAAACAGTTACTTCACAGTGTATTTTTATAGAACATGATTATATTTAAATTGTTTTCTTTCTTGTAACACCTCTCTGACACATTGCTCTATGTGATTTACGTCAGTGAAGTTGTAACTCAATATTTGCAATATTTTCCTCAAAAAGTGATAAATACTTGAGAAATAATTATATACTCACAATATAAACTGAAGCTGTTTTAATACCCCAAGTAAAAACTCTTCCTCTGGAAGCAAGGTTTTGAAAAAGTTCAATGTTTGTTGTGGTTTAAACCCAGTTTCTGCTCCCCCCTCCGCCTTTTTTCCCCCCACCTTCGTCCCCTCTCCCAGAGGAGTGGGGTGGAGAATTGAGGAATGTAACTCCCACGGGTTGAAATAAGAACAGCCCAGTAACTAAGGTATAACACAAATCACTACTGCTACTACCAATAATAATAATGTTAAGAAAATAACAAGGGAAGAAAGTACAATACCACCCGCCGAAAACGAGCCCAACTGGTAAGTGTGTGCCCTTATGGGTAACTCTCAGTTAGCTCCTGGGCATGATGTGCTGTGGTATGGAATAGCTCTTTGGTTAGTTTGGGTCACGTGTCCAGTTTCTGCTTCCTCCCGGCCTCCCTGGCAGAGCATGAGACTCACAAAGTCCTTGGTCAGAGTAAATATCAGTATTATCAACATTGTTCCCAGGCTGTAAGTCAAAACAGAGCTACATCAGCTACTAAAAAGGAGAAAAAATTGACTGCTACTGCTGAACCCAGGACAATGTTTAACCAAAAATTACACATTTGTGCTGAAGAGTATAGTAAATGTACATTTCCCTCTCTCATCTTCTGAGCATTTAACCAGTTCCAATAGAATGGTACTGGGTTCTGAACATACAATGCCAACTCAGTTGATGGTTTATCCTTGTTAGCTTACATCGCTCAATTGGTGTGGCTAACTTACATAATATAAACTTTCCAGAGAGCTACTGTTTCTATATGTAATTCTATGGGATGAATCAGTGAAACATGCAGAAAGACTGATGTTTTTACTTATTTTATGCTGGGGTTTTGAGCAATAGCTACATATATAAATTTCTCCCTCCCAATTTCTGTAGCTTCCCTCTGATATTGTCCTCTAGAGTTGTTCCAATACCAAATAAACTGTTTCATGTTCAATTTTTCTGAACACTGAAATATAGCTAGTGATTAGTTTTCTTTTTGACAGTGATCTGAACTAAACTTTTGTATGGCTCATTAACCAAAGAATCTTATTACAATATTCCAGATAAACAAAGGGAACACTTGCTAATGACAGTCTCCTTGTTCTAATAATAATAATAATAATAAAAATCTATTATCTATAACCTTTTAGAAATGTCATTGAAAAGGACTCCGAAAATTTAAATCTGTTTCTCACACAAAGTTAGTTACAAAAATTAATCACATCCACACTTTTAACAATTCTTTTCCTATGTCCAGATGGGATCCCTGAGGACACCAGAAAGTACATGGGGATGGGCAAGAAAAGGGCCAGAAGCTAGAATTATGAAACATGATTATTTCAACATCTCTGTTATATTCAGTTGAAACATAATTTAAAAGTATCACCAGCAGAGAATCTTTGTTATCAGACTCTTGGCAGCTTATTGCATTAGAAACACTGGTTGTTCACCACCTGATCAGAGACAGATGACCTGGTCTTCAGATCATGCAGTACATTGTTGGTGTGCAAACTTTTTTTTTTTTTTTTTTAATAAGCCATAAAAAAAGGAATTTCTATTGATTTTTAACTGTTAGCATTTTTAGTGGTTAGACTGCATTGAACATTTACTTCATAATTGAAAGTATTCAGGATGAAATCTTGGCAAAACATCTGTAAAGGTTAGTATATGGTCCCACAACAGTCCAATGATTACAGAGTTTTGAAGTGAAAATAAAAGGAAATTTTTTTCAATAAACATGAAAGTACTTGCTCTCAGCAACTATGTGAAAGGATGTTGTAGTGAGATGTGTGTCAGCCCCTTTTCCCAAGTAACAAATGATAGGATGAGAAAAGATGGCCTTAAGTTGAGCTAGGAGAGGTTTAGATTGTCTATTAGGGTAGCATTTTCTTCATTGAAAAGGTTGCCAAGCACTGGAGTAGGCTGTCCAGGGAGGTGGTTTACTCACTACCCCTGCGGGAATTTAAAAGGTGTGTGGATGTGATACTTAGAGACATGGTTTAGTGGTGGACTTGGCATTGTTAGGTTAACAGTTGCAGCCAATGATTTTAAAGTTCTTTTCTAACCTAAATGATTCTATGATTCTCCTTTGCTATAAAGTATTTTTTTCAATATATTGCTAAAAACATTGGCATCATACTTTGATAGTATCTCTCTTCAAGTCACCAATATTGCCAAAAAAGCATGATTGTTTTGGGCTTTTTTTTCCCCCTCAAAGCAGCTTCTAAGCAAAACTGTGGAATAGAAAATATGTTTCTAAGGAAGTAGTAACTGGCTGACAATATATTT
>JBCJKH010042979.1:0-24152 GCA_039877255.1 Loriculus beryllinus
TGATCCTGCCCCTCTACTCTGCACTTGTGAGACCTCACCTGGAGTATTGTCTGCAGTTCTGGTGTCCTCAACATAAAAAGACATGGAACTGTTGGAACAAGTCCAGAGGAGGGCCACGAGGATGATCAGAGGCCTAGAGCACCTCCCATATGAAGACAGGCTGAGAAAGCTAGGGCTGTTCGCCTGGAGAAGAGAAGGCTGCATGGAGACCACATAGCAGCCTTCCAGTATCTGAAGAGGGCCTATAACAATGGGGATGGACTCTTTAATTAGGGACTGTAGTGATAAGACAATGGGTAACGGGTTAAAACTTAAACTGGATATACGGACAGAGCCTTGGGTGACATGGTTTAGTGTGAGATGTCCTTGCCTATGGCAGGGGGGTTGTAACTAGATGATCTTAAGGTACTTTCCAACCCTAACTATTCTATGATTCTACGATTCTAAAATCTGATCACAGGGAAATGAACCTTCTTTCCAGTACCTCCATAGTGAAACCTGTTTCCAATATCCTTTACCAACTTACAGTGTATCTCCTAATCTATTAAAACATTTCTTATTTCTTTTCAGGCTATTGAATATTAGTAGTGCAAAATAATATTTTTTTTCTGCCTTTTGAGAACACTCATCTAAAAATGTGATTGCTGCTCTATATATTTCTGGGTTTAATATGATATTCACTTGCACGCTCAGCCAACCTCAGACTCAGAAAATAAATTCCACAGGCACTCACATATCCATCAAAACATCTTCCAAAAAATGCCTACCAATACTAGATAAAGATGTTTTAAGAACTTTACCTTTCTTAAGCAATATTGTGGAAAATAAAGAACAGAAAATATGACTGCAGACTAATTGACAGCTTTATCTGCATGTGGGCTTTTTCTAATGTTGAACTGTGTAGTGTTGCATGTCCTCCAACTGCTCCCGTGGGCCATGATTAATTGCAAATTTTAATCAGAATGAATATTCTAGTCTGAGAATCACTACATGAATGTATCAAACAAGTTAAAATGCCTTTTCTGACAGTTGCCTCAACTGTGAGACCAATAGGTAAAGCAAAAAAACAGAAATACTGATGAGAGCAGAGGCTTAATACAGCAATCATTCTGGATATATCTATCAGACTGCATCAGTTCCAGTGGCTGTTCCGTCCTGCCTATTAGGGCACTTGTGATAAGGCTAAGTCTGCTACAGGTTTTCATTTACAGAGAAATCCTGTATTTATGTCGTTTTGTTTTCTACTTTGTACATATTCCATTTGATATAAATAGTTCTTCAGCAGAGCAAGTAAATTAACCAGAACAACCAGGAGACAGGTCTCAAGCATCTCGAATCACTTGGATACACTTACTCTGACAAAATCTACCCAAGCCTAGATTCAAGGTCCAAATAATGTATCTTACAAGGAAATGCTTCATCACTCAATTACTAATTCCTTTTAGCAAGGGAATTTCTTTTATTCAACAAAAAAAAATATCGATTCTTTCAAAACTAGCATGTGAATTTCCATGCAGCATCCAATGATTTGACTTAAACTATAATTTTTCAGAAATGTTTGTGAATGTTCAAGCAGTAATTGCAATGGAGTTCTTGTCTAAGATCTATTTATGGACAAGCATAGATTTTTAGACCCAATTTATGCATTAATTTTTCTCTTTTCTTTTTCTTTACAATGCAGTTGTAAGTCCAGCCTGCAAGAGTCCAGAATTCAAGGTTCTTCTTGGGCACACTGTACTGTCTGAGGAAAACATTTTGCTAAATATGCTGGTGAAATACATTTTAAGAAACATTTTATAATAATACTGCTCTTAGTCTCATGTTGGGCTTTATTTTCAGAAGTATCAGGCACTCACTGTTCCCATGTTTTAACGTTTGTCCACATTTAAATGCCTGAGATACCAAATTTTAAGTATAAATTGTTCACCATAAGTTACTTCAAAAATGTTAGTAAAAAGACAGCATATACATGGAAAGATTCCAATCTGCCTGGGTTTAGGTGTTTTCTCAGTAGCATGGTGTAACCACAAAATTTATCTAATCAATGTTTAATTGGGAGAAATCTTACGACTGTTGCAGGATTACTTCTATGAGGCAGTAAATCTTTGTTTGCTTCACAGTGTTTGTTAATGTATATTTTAATAGCGAATTAATCTTTTCCAAAGGGTACTACATACAAAAAAGAATATAAACCCCATGCTTTTGCTTGATGCACTGTGTACGTATTAAGTCATTAACATACATTTTGACACAGAATTATAGGCATACAGGAAAGCAGCATAATGAAAATGACACTATTATTTTCCAACTACCTGTAGCTGTGAAATTTAATTACAGGAGAAAGCAGTCTATTCTCTCCATCTGCCACGCTGGTTACAATGGAGATGTAAGATTTCTATGTGCCTGCACACAGGTTTTAAGCTCAATCAGGGGTTCATGCAGTGTGTGCAGTTACCTCTCCACCAAGCCAACTCCCTTTCCCAGGCAGAAAGGGGAACGGCTTCAGCCTCTTTACACAACAAAAACATGTGCCTACGCAGGCAGTATTTCTGAAGGAAATGTGCCTTCATTTTCAAAAGGAGCCTTAATGAAGTTGTTTTAGGCACCTTAAGCGCTGTGTATAGCTAAGGTCTAGGAAAAAATGAAAATCGGTATTTCCAGACTGCTTTTGTGCTTGTCACCGTTTGACCTGCCTGAGGAGCTATGGCCATGATCAAGCCACACAGGTTTGGTCACTTGCCTAATTGTAAACACTGGTATATGTAAATCAAGTGATCTGGAGAGCCGAGACGATAAAACGAGGCCGAGGCACACGGGTAACCCCACGGCAGGAAAACATTCGCCGGTGTGAGCAGCTCATATGTGGCCATACCGAACAGCACCTCGGTCGCCAGGCCACGCAGCCTCCCCAGCTCTCGACGGACACTAAACCGCCATCCTTTCCTCCCGCCACCAATGCTCTGCCAGAGAGCGGAGAGCAGCCCAGGTGGCTCCCGCGGCACCCGGCGGCCGCAGCTCGCACTGCGGCTGGCTGCCCCTCAGGGCCCACCGCCACACCACCGCCTTCGTGCCGGGAGTTGATCCATCAGCGGGGAGGAGGGTCGGCTCGGGGCACACGTCGGGGTTCGCGCCCTGCGACTCTCGGGGCGGGCACCGCCACAGGAGGGCGGGCACCGCCGCAGTGAGGCCGCGCCGGGAGGGCGAGGCGGTAGCGGGCCGCGTTGCCATGGCAGCACTGCCCCAGCCGAGGGCTTGAGCGGCGGCCGGGAGAGGCAGAGGCCTCCCCTTGGCCGGCCCCCGCCGGGAGGGGAAAGGGTTAAAGCAGGGCGGGAGCGCGCGCAGGTCCGGCGCTGTGGGGGTCGCCGCCGGGGGCAGCTCGCAGGCGGGTGTGGGGATGAGCCGTGGCGGGGGCCGAGGGCCCTGCTCCGGGCGTGTAGAGATGCTGCGGAGGTGAAGCCCTTGCTCCATCGCCGGGCGGAATGGAGGCTGTTGGCGCCGCAGAGGACGTGTTTTACGAGGAGGAGGCGAACTGCTATGACTTCGAGCCTCTACCGACGCTGCTGGAGGATGAGGTGAGTGAGGCAGGTGTAGGGACGGAGCCGCCGCCGCCTTTGCACTCACCTGTGATGAGGCGGCCTCAGGAGTAGCCGGCACCCCACTACTCCCGCTGGCGCCTCGTTCCTCTTGCCCCCGCAGTGGGGTCAGCTGCGCGGGCCCCGGCGCGGGCCGGAGCTTGGGGGTCACCCGGCCCGCCGAGAGCGGTCAGGACGCGGCAGGGAAACTGTTCTCTTCGGTTTCGTGGTGTGTTCTCCTGTCTGGTGATTCTGTCCACCAAGTTGGGCTTAGTCTGTCCCCCGTGCACCTTCTCCACACAACAGCAGTCATGATGGTCCTCGAGTGTGGGATGTCTCATAACTCCCGTGGCAGCCGTGGGATAATGCTGCGGTCAGGGAGTGAGTGTCCTTGTCACACCTGATACAGGGAAATTTCTTATTACAAGCAAAAGTGTTTCCTGTAGCTACAAACCACATTTTTATACACTCATCTTTTCCTGCCCTGTTGCTGTTTGTTCAGTTGCTGTGCCAAATAACCTAAAATAACCTGTAGCTAAACCCAGTTCTGCCCTCAGATTTATCTGGTTTTGTGTGTGGTTTTGCACTTGGTTTGTATTGCTCTTTGCTCATCTTTGTATCTTTCCACATGAAGTGTGTTCTTTAGCTCCCCTGCTGAATGTTTGGTCTGAATGTTTTGTTGGTTTTAAGTTGGTTGTTTGGTTTGGTTTTTTTAAGTGGAAATTTGGTAAACCATGCATGAGCCACTTGTTCCCCAAATTAGGTCTTGCAGACTTTCTCATTTGCTGTGTCAAGAACCCAAACTCAATCACGACTTAAAAGTGAGTTTTAAAATTTAAAGTCTCTTATAGTGTTTCTTCAGGGTGCGAGAAAACTGAAGGTCAACTCTTATGTGTGAGGAAGGCCTGAGCCCATTTTTCTCACCTGCTAAATACGTGCTTTGATTATGGATTCTCAGCAGTCCTTTTTATTTAGTTATTCCAGGTACATGAATATTTTCCATATTCTTATTGAGAGAATGAGTGTGACCTGTCACCTGGCAGCTAGAGAACTTAAAAGGGCTGCTTTGAAGCGTATTCGGTGGGCTTACCCAGGCAACCCAGTGTTTTTTCTTAAAAATGTAAGGAATTTAATGAATCGTTAACATTTGGTTGACACTTTTTCCATCATTTTTGGAACAGATTGTTTTCAAGTTCGTGTGAATTGGCAAAAAAGCTTAGGTGCCAGAAAACTGTAAATGCTTAGTCATTTAGTGGAGCCTCTGATTTTCATTACTGAACCTGTATAAGGAATGAGATTGGGGTGTAAAGTATGTGGTTTACAAAAGCCAATATGTGAAGCAAGAAGCTGCCTGAGCTGAAAAGCAGGAAATGCAAAGGATATGGGTGTGTTTCAGGTACCTTTCTTTACTAGGACTTTCTTTGTCTCACACTCCTTAATATTTAATTTGAAGTTTTTTGAGAAGCTACCTGTGGCCTATTAATTTCTCTTCCTGCTCTCTCTTCTTCTGACTAATCGCATGCTACTGCACTGTTTTAGATTTTCTGAAGAAAATACAAGAATAAAATGAGAACGAGAGTGAATAATTAAAGCATGAATTTCTGACCTGTTCACTTTTTTGTAGTTATTAAACAGTAATTTCTTTTACAAGTGTATTTTACTGATAATGAGATGAGGGAAAAGGCATCATCATCTCTGTTAAATAACACACTCGAGTTTTCCTGTAATTCAGGTGAACCAACTTTCAGTGGTCTACATACAGAAGCCATGCCTCACCAGAAGCTTCAGCCTGCCAGAACCACCTGTGTTGTAGCTTAAAAAAAGACTTTTTCTTTTTTTTTTTTTTTCCTCCCCTACAGTGAAAACCTTGTTTCTGTATGGCTTTGGGGATGCAAACTAGTCCATTGCATGTCCCTGTGTTTTCAATGCTTCATTCTCTACAAAGGCCTTGCTTTGCGGCAACAGCAGTTTTAGTAACTTGGGTCAAGATAGCGTAGTCTTTGGAGAAATACATGGTTTCTGTGGAAAAATAACTTCACATCCTGGAGCACTGCAAAGAGGAAGGCTTGCAGTATGGTTATGGTGGTGGTGTTTTGCTTTGGTTTTTTAATCTTCACCTAGCCATCTATTGCTGATTGAAGCTACTGAACATTCATTCATAGGCTTTTTTTCTTTCTTTTTTTTTCTTTCCCCCTTTTTTCCACTTCCTTTTTGCTTTGTTGTGAGGTTGGGGTTTTTTTGATTTTGCTTGGTTTTTTTATGTATCACCTAACTGTCCCATCACCTTGAAGGAAGATAAGTTTATCTGACATGAGTTCATTATTATCTTTTATTATTATTATCAAATAACCACAAGACAGAGATGTTTTTGTAGGTTTATACTGTAGATATCACTACTAATGCTTAATACCCACTTGCAGAGCTCAGACTCAAAGCTTGTAAATTCTATCAAGCCCTGATTGTGACTGGAATTTGATATTGAGGCTGTCTTAAAGGTTGATCCTATGTGAGTTTAAAATAAAAATAATTACAGGTTCATTGCTTTGATCATAGAATTTCTATTTCCTTTTTCTTTTTTAAACTTTTTCTTGCCATAGAATTAGCAGTTTGTCATTTTCTTTCCAAGGCTATCCTCATTATACCTGTCAGTTTGGTCAGCTTCTAAATCTAATGGCTTGTGGTCCAACTCCTTTTCATATGTTAATGTTTTCAGATACAGGAATCACTGTGCTGCCCTTCATGCTTGGAAGGAGTTCACCATAAAGATATGCAAAACCTCCTCATCCACCCTCAAAACATGATGGCAGTATTACGCATATGGTGCTAGGCACAGCACAAAAAAAATGAGATCTTTTTTCTTGCGTACCTGAACTGTAAGGGCTTTTGCTGCTCATTATTCTGTAGGGCTAAACTCAATGAGCCCAGGGTTCATGATGAGCACTAGAGAGCACTGTAGTAATGCTGCCATTAGTAAATCAATCCCTCTGTAGGCTGATGAAAATTAGAATATTGATAGTAGAAGTTAAGTTTCCCAATTAATAGTAAGTGTGCTTTATTTCCCACCTGGATTTTTTTGTTTTAGGTTGGGTTTTGAGGGGTTTGTTTGTTGATCACAGATGGTAGGGAAAACTGCAGTGAAGAGAATTTTTAAGTAGTTTATCCAAAGACTCCTGGAGAACTTTAGGGAGATAGGGGTTAAACAAAATGTTTTAACTTAGTCTTTCTGCTTTTACCTCCCTAACTTTGATGCAGTGTTTGTCTAACTCACATAGCTCCCACAGTAAGTCTTCTTCTTATTTTTTATTTTTTTGTTAAAGAATGTTAACATACTGCAATACCTTTGTTCAGGTTAACTGCTTCTTGAGAGACTCTTTGTGTTAAGAACAAAGTCATGCGCTTGGTATTTCTTGTGGTGTTAGTCCTAGAAAGTCTGAGAACTCACTGGAAAGATTACTCTGAGCCAATTGTGTCAAATGTAATCTATGATACACAAAGTAGTGTCATGAAATCCAGGGTAATTTATTAATTCATATCTTGGCAGGAGAATGTGTCCCTTGCTGATATTTTGTCACTGCGGGATAGCTGTCTTACTGAGCAAGATATCTGGGCAATTTGCCTGGAGTGTTGCCATTCTCTGAAGAGCATTGCCCATTCTGCAATCTTCCAGACACTGTGCATCACTCCTGATACTTTGGCTTTTAACACCAATGGCAATGTATGCTTCATGGAGCAGCTCAGTGGTAAGTATTTGTGTTTCCAGGCCGCTTGTTTTGAAACTATGCAAGCTCATAGAGATTTTAGGAAAGCATTATATTCTATTCTAAAGACTTGTAGTTAAAATAAAGAGAAAACAAAAACTTGTTTAGGAATGGGTGAGTATAGGTCCACATGAAACTGTGTGCTCAGTTTTGTGATTGGTAATCAAAGGCTTTTGTGGGTTTTCTTAGAAGATTCATTCTAGTGATTTTAAGACCTGTCCAGGAGAATGTGATTTATATCCATTTTAAACACTGTAGAGTATGTATTTGTGTATCTGTGTGCACAAGTCTTTACCTGTATAAAGCACATTCTTGGGCTCTTCTATTTCTTCTCATTTCATGGATGTGTGCTATTTCTAGAGAAATCTGGCGTTCAGTGTATCTTGATTGTGGCCACAGAGAATGGGGCAATTTCTGGTGCATATTCACTGTTAGAAAGGAAAAGCTCTCTTGGATAAGGTTTTTTTGGATTTATTTTAAGTCATGGGTTTTAGAATCAGCAACTATGATGACTGACTGAGAAATGAATTTTAATATGCTAAACCTCAGTATGTAGTAGCATATGAAATCTTCAGATATTGTAGTAGATGAATGGGGGGATGCTTAACTTTAAAAGATGACTTCTGATTTCAGGACAGACATAAAGGCATAGCATTGTCACTGTTCCCTTTTCACATGACTCATCTCAAAATGGTGGGTCTTGAGCTTGTTAGAGTATTACAAAACAAGAAACCCCAGCTCTTGCTCTGTAGTCCTTGTTAAAAGTTTGTCAGGTTGTAACTAGAAGAGCTGTTCTGGTCTGTATACGCACTGCTCGGGTTATTATGTTTTCTTTAACCTAACTTAGTTTTAAATCTATGTCAGAATAAGTTTATTCTTTCAGTCGAAATCTACATGACAGTAGTTAGAAAAAATGGGGTAAACTAACTTTGCAATAAATGAGTATTTGCTGCCTTCTTTAGAATTAAAGATAGTATATTAAATAAGCATGTAACATCAAAAATATAATTAATAAACATGAAAATATATCTTTATAATTGTTGTTGTATTTTTTTGTGCTTAAATTGCCCAAATATGTAAATCAACTTTTAGTTCAGTGTTAATAGGGTAATGTGGAATCAATTTCCTTTATTTTCATGATCTTGTCATAACTTGAAGTTAAAAAAATTAAAACCAGCTTTGTATTCATAAGGGTATATTAAAGAGTTGGTGAAGAGAATAAATCTGGTAGATGAAAAATTGCTACTAGGAAAGAAAAAATCAATTTCTTCTGAAATGTTTTACTCTAATTGAATAGCTGGCAAACAGTTGATCCATGTATTTGCTGTATTCAAGTGCTTAAAATGTAGGATAACAAATTCCTGTGCAAAACAAATGGATAAAGATTTAGTTCCCTGAAGTCATGTTCATTTCTGAGGGAGGGAATGTTCATTAGTTCTCTTTAAAGAAAATTGTGTTTTCCTTAGGACTGCAAGAAGTTATGTATATATTCTGTTTCCCACATGCATACTCCACTGTGTCTGACTCTTTTTCCTCCCTTCAAATCTTATTCCTGTATGGTTAAAATAAAGTTTGCTAGATAGGAACTTGGGGAGGTTGTCCTTTTTGCTTCCCTGTAGTTATCTATGGATTTATTCTTCCTGAAGAAAATTATAACCTCTGGATTTGCTTGCCAGTGAGAAAAAATGAACAGCCTGTCACCTCTCTTTAGCAGCAAGTTCTGCTTCCTGCAGGTTCTGTGGTGCTACAGTGACAAACATTCAATAGGATGTTCTGCCACGGGCTCTGATATCTTGTCTCTTCAGATCAGAAAAATTTCCATTGTAAACATGATATTAAAAGAATACAGCAAACTTTACTAGTGACAAAAAACTATATGCTTGTACAATCTTTAAAGTATTCTTTGGAAAGAAAGGGAAAAGGTGAGAACAGGGAGATGAAAAGAAGGAGCAATAGTCTGGAGGAGAGAAGACAAAACATCTTCTGTCCATTAGTTCTCTTACCCTTCTGCCTCCCCAAATATCAGAAAAAAATAAGGGGTGATTTCTTTTTCAGTGAGAAAGCAGATTCAGGAGCATAGTAAGAAACTAAATCAGTTAGTGGCACTTGGATAGTCAGCCATGCCAGGTAGCTGCAATGTATGAATATGTAAAAAAAAAAAGACTTAACTTACCGAGTTTAGTATCCTCACATTAAAAGAGCTTTGCATTTCACTTCTAAAATACAGGCACAAAACCTTTATTGAACCTAAAGCTTTGAGTATCCTACACCTGTGAGCATACCTTTTTTTTCTTCCGTTTTGAGAACAGAAACTTGTGGCCTTTGCTTGTAAGTTATCTCAATCATCCATTGGCTTTGCAGAAGGGTAGACTAGGTGAGCTGAATATGTAAGAGAAAAATAGGAGTTTAGTCTGGCACTTTTTTTTTTAATCCCCTGATGTCATTTAGTGGGTTCATGTGACTTCAGTGCAGTGTGATAATACATGCCTTGGTTAGATGCTGCAGCAACACTGGTCTCTCTTAAAATGTTCCTTTCCTTCTTCCACCTCTTTATTCAGTAGTTACTGCAGTAGCTCAGTTCCCTGCTAACAGCACACAGGTGGGGAATGTGTTTCCTCAACTCTTATCATAATTAAAAAAAACTAAGTAGAAGAGTCAAGGTTCTAAGCTAGTTGGTAGATGAAGAGGCAATTAGCTGTTAAGGTTGGTTCTGTGCTTGAACTCTTATCACCTAAGTCTGCAGTGGAAAATAGTGAATGGAAATGTCCCATTAATCAAATAAAGCCTACAGGCCACAGCTTAGCTGCACTAGCTTAGGTGATAACTTGGTCTAAACATAAATGTCTGAAGGCAAGAAGTGGTTAGGTGTAGTAAATGTATTTCTTTGGGGGTGGTTTGTTTCTTAGTAGGAAAAGTATGGTATTTTCTTACAGGAAGTTTGAAAACAGCACTTCGTTTTACTTACAGTACTAGAATCATGGATAATGAGTTATTTGTATATCAGGTGAGTGAAGCAAAATACTGCTATGTGCATAGTTTCTTTTTTGTCAGGTCTGAGAATATAATTAAATTTGTATCATCAAATTTGCTCATTTTTTAAAGAGGCAAGACTATCAATTTCTAATCTGACATGTTTCCTTTTGCTTTCAAAGATGATCCAGAGGGTGCCTTTGTTCCACCAGAATTTGATATCACTGGTAACACTTTTGAGGCAAGTTCAAAAATTTATCTTTAAAATAGAGGGGGGTTTAATCATTTTAGTACCAGATGCTCAGCATTCCAAATGTATAGTGTTAACACATTTAAAGATTGCAAATAGTAAATTGTGATGTTTAGATATGCTTTGTGGAAATAAAAAGTAAATGTAAAATGCTATAGTAATGGTCTGTATAAACACATGTTTGCTAAGTGTGAGTATCTGTTTTGGCTGAATAATGTGTTGTCCTAAAGCACAGCTGGCCTTTGCTATGTTCACTGGTATCCCTCACTGGTTACATTTGGTTGTTTGGAGACTAGCCATGAACTTTTATGACTAAATATAAAATTTGTTTGCCATCCTCTTCATGGAAGGGTAATCAGCAATTTTTATCTTTGATTTAATGAAGAAACAAATTACTATCTGTTGCTTTGCAATGCACAAATGCTCTACATTGTTAAATTAAATTAGATCTAAATTGTTTATACTAATTCATTAGCCTTCCAAGTCAACCATCTCATTGCATGCTGCAGGAGTGCTTGCTTGCTTAATATCCTTTTTTTTCATACAGTATTTTTTCTGACATGTATTCTTAGATAATTCAAATTTGTTCAATGTATAAAAAAATATTCTGTTTCTTTATAGTTCAACACGAATACCTTTTGTTTTTTGTAGTTATAGCCTTCATAGTCATGTTTATTGTACTCTGTTTCATTGGTGGGGGAGGGGGAAAGGATAAGTGAACCTTGGAAGTATGTAATATTACAACTAAGATGAGAATGTTAAAGCAGGAAGGATAGTATTAAAGAGTAGGAAGTAGTACAGTGTTTGAAGGTTATAGGTGCAACATTTCTCCATCCTGCTATGCTTTATTAATGTAGATAGGCCAACAGAACTCTAGTGATTTTTGTTCTCACTCTTGCCCCACACCCAGGCTGGGTTTTTTGGTAGTCTTTGGGGACAGGGAGCCAGTGTGGGTGAGTGGTGGTTAGGAGGTGACCAGTATTGCAGTTGAACTTGGCAACTGCAGTAGTTTTTATATTCAGGTTTGGTTATTAAAGCAAATCCCAAAGTAACCCAAAGGTAACTATTTTTGTTTTCTTTATGTTATATGTCTAAAGGTGGACGTACAACTATTTTACATAGATGTGTTCTCCGTCCTTTGCCCATTAACAAGCCTCAAAGACTGATACATACATGTACAAGACTTGTGGGATTATTTACTCCTTTAGCAAAATTGCTTTTCCTCCCAACCCTGTCTTTCTCCTCTAGTGGCTGCTGAGTTTATGCAGGTAGCAAATAGATACACTGAAAGAGGTTAGAAGACCAAGGGGATGGAACAAGGTGAAAGGAAAGTTTGAGAAGACTGTGGGAATGCTAAGTGACTTGAAATTTTAATCATGTCTGATGTACAAGGTCGTTATACCCCTCTTGGATAAAACTCATTTGTGTACAGGTTTATTATTGAAGTCTTTTCTATCAGCAGTATGTACAAGCCTGTTAAATCCCAGTGAATCCCAATACCAGCACACCATAAACAATTATATGGTCAGCGAAAAGTGTTTGAGTCAAGAGTGACTCTAAACATTCACCCTTTAACTTTTTTTCGCAAAGGTTGATGAAGACACATGAAGGTACACATTTGTGTGGAAGGGGGTTGACATGCTCTGTCTTGTCTGTTATGAAGTAGGGTAAGGGCCAGGTACACTGATTTCTGTTGCTCCAATTTCATTATCTAGCAAGTTGAGGAGCCTTGCAAAGCAGGGAGAACAGTGCTGCAGCTGTGTCCTGTTGCTTCAGCTGTTTCTCATTGATTGTGCACTAGGGCAGTGCGCAAGACTTAAAATCTAGGGCTTTCCCCTTTGTTGAGGCAGAGATGTATTATTTTCTTCTGGGATTTGTGTGCATATTGTCAGAGTTGTGAGATTCTGAGTATTTGTGGAAATTTCAAAGCTGCACCTCTTACTGCCTATAGAGTTTGGTTTATTTTTAAGTTCAAAAAGTACTAAAGTGCTTTGGTACCAGATCAGATTCCGTCAGGGATTCCACACTGACCTCATCTTGCTTTTACTTTGCAGTTTCTAACACCCGCAGTGGGTTAATCCTTATGTACTTCTTACAACAGTTTTATAATACTGTAATCTTTCCAAGGTAGCTGTTTCCTTCTTGGTTGCGAAACTTCTCTTTTTCAAAGGTATTGACACTTTTGTCTATCCCTGGCCCCTAGTTGTAACATCTGCAATAGCAGAATAGCACTAGTTTATATACATCTATCTGAGGAAACCCTGGGCCCTTATGTTTTCTTGGTATTATAAGATTCTTTATGCTATGTCAGTAAGCTGCCCTTTCTACAGCAGCATCAAATATTTTCTGTTACTGCTTGTTTCTTCCTTAGCAGTTACCTTACTCAGTTGCTCTTTGTTGGAGAAGTGTTTCTGCAGCTGTTTAGCTGCTTTGTTGAGAGCAGTGAAAAGTAGTGTTTGTATTGAAACTGTTCCATTTCAAAATAAAGAAAAAAAAAAAGCTATGGAACAACTAATTATGTTCAGGAAGATCTTTGATAGACTATTGCCCCCGTGTCAAAGCTCAGCTGATTTAAAATACTTATGTCAGCCAGAGGTTTCAGTTGATTTGAGCGTGACTTATTTTGTGGCTTCTAAAATGGAAGCACACAGTGAGGTTTGTATAGCTACTGGATGACTTCTCCCTCTTTAAACTCTTAAAAGACAAAAAAAAAGTAAAAAAATCCTCAAATAAAGCTACAGTTATTTCAACAAGAGATGTTTTGTTTCCTGCTTGATGAATTACTGATCCAGACCTTTAATGGAATAGTGACTCCAGTCTAATTAGTTACTAAATTTAGCTGACACTCACAAGTACACAAGAGTAATAGACACGGAAACAAATTGAAATGCATTACTGTCCTGGTGTCTGAAACAGCACTATTATAAATTTCAGTTTTTAGTTGGAATTTCGAATAGCAAGAGATCTAAAGCTTCATCCAAATGACAGTGTGCAAGACTGAAAAGTAATTGATTTCATGTGGTTTGCTTTAGACTTGTGACTTCTTTTCTGACTTGCTCTCCATTTATAAAGTGGTAATAATAACACTAACTTCAGTTACTGTTGAGAGTAGGAAGGTAAAAGCCCTTCAGGGAGTTGTCAGCTTCAGTGTCAGGTGTAGAACAAACTTTTTAGAGAGAAAGATGTTAAGAAGAAGTATCTGTGAAAGGGGCTTTTTGTGCCAACAGTGAAGTATGACTGAGGTTTCCAATTGGTGACTTCTTTAGAGTTGCTAACCTGTGGCCTTGGAGGAAGGATTGCTGTTTCTGAAAGTCTCAAGAGTCCTTGAAAGGACTGTGTTGCTAAGTGGTTGGAGTGGCATTTAATAGGTGTCCTGGTTTTGGCTGAAATAGTTATTTTTCTTCCAAGTAGCTGGTACAGTGCTGTGTTGGCTTGCAGTTCTATTACATCTTCTTCCTAGTGTAAACATGGTCACAAAGGCAGCTAAGCAGGTACTGGTGGTTTCTAGGACAATATTGAACTAAAATAGAAAATCTCCTACGTAGCTGCATTCGTTTTTTTCCCCTTGAACTTTGCTATGTTTGCACAGATTTCTATTACCATAGTGCTCTAGTAACTGCACTGTTAAGGACTGGCTGCTGCAAAGATAGAGAGGGAAACAGGAAACAAACTATAGAGTTATGATGCATACTGTAACTCCAAAGAAAAGCTAAATTTCCATACAGCACACTTATTATCATTTTCACTTTTATTCCTAATGCAAACACAGGTATATGATGTGGCTGTGTTCAGTAAAAGTTTTCTGATGGCTGGTGCTGTCACTTGCCTGCATTGATGCAAAGATCTTACTTTCTGCTTCTGTAAGCTGGAAAGTGTGTCTGTATTTGCTATAGTAAGTACTGACCACTTTTTTGCTTTTCCTAGAATCTTGAGCTAGAATTCAGTTAGAAACATCTCAAGTATAAAGACTAGGCTCTTGTTTTGTAATGTTTTACCCATATGCTACTGTAGAGAGCAGTATAGAATGTGAATTTTTCTGTTCTGGAAAGACATCAAGAGACTGAGTTGCAAAAATACAGATTTGAGGCTGCTTTTAAATTTTGCCTACTTGACTATGTACTGTGCTTGTCAAACAATTCATCTTCAGTATAAGCTGAGTCTTGGTTCTCTCTAAATAGGAAGAGCTTTAACCTTTTCCTAACGAAAATGGTTCCTATTTCATTTTCTTGCCCTAAGAAATACAGTGATAGACTTGTGAAATTTGACCGATTGGAAGCCCAACAGGAATAGTTAAATATTGGTGAGTTCATTAGTAGCCTTGTTTCTGTCACTACAATATAAGTTTGCCTCAGGTTAAAAACATTGGCTGTCTCACCAGTTTCAAATAGCTATTTGTCAGCATCACAAAACTGCCATTGAGTCTGGCACAGAGGTTCAATTGATGTAGAACCCCACATTTCTAAGAGATGAGCTTTCAGTGAGATGAAGGACCGATGTCTGCAATGTGTGAACTTGCATTTATAATCTTTTAATAATGTGGCTATTCAGCTTTGCTTGTTTTGGTGAACTTCTGTAACTGAAATCAGTGAATTTTCAGTCTGCCTTTTTTTTTTTTTCCCCTAATATCTAAAGCAGACTGGATAATGCTTCTGCTTAATGACTTGTTCCATTATATAGAGGTGATAAAATGCAGTAGTTCAGAAACCTCTGTATGCAGCAGGATTAAAACCTTTCAGAAATAAAAGAATTGGAAAGTAATACAGAGCTGAATACTACCTCAAAGAGAAGGGGAAAATACAGGAGAGAAAATGGGAGGAAAGTGAGTGTCACAAGTCTCTATTTTCTCATCTAGAACTTGTTCTTTTTGCTGCCACAGCAGGAGTGGGGTATGCTGACCTGGGAGAGAATCAGAACCAGGAAAGGCTGAACACTACTTGTCCTTTTCTAAGAATGTGATAGCTGTCAACTTGCAGTTCTCAGTGGTTTATAGTTGATTTATATTAAAAAAATAAGTCCAAGTATCTCAAAAACCTAGAAAATACGCAAAAGTTGCATAACTAGTGCTAATAGAGGCAAGCTAAAATGTATTACTGGGTTCGGGGGTTTTTTGTTGTTTGTTTGTTGTTGTGTTGGTTGTTTTTTTTAAGCTAAGTAGCTAAGATTCCTACAGCTTATTCCTATGAAATGTGACAAGGCAGTTGGATTGAGATATACCATATACATACAAATATTTTGTATACATATAAATGCATAAGTTGAAGTGCCAAATGGAAACTACTGTTCTAGTTTAGGGAATAAAGGAAGGTTCAGAGCATACGTATATGTTGGTGCTATTGAAGAAAACTGCTGACAGTTTGGTGCTGCAATATTTCTCAATAGCTGATCATTACTGAGCTAGTGCTCAGGTCTCAGCTGTTGGTCCTTCTCTAAATATCAAAGCCTTCATCTTTCTCCCAGATCAAAACAGCAGAAGGTATAAAGAAAGTCTTGCCTTTGCCGTTTCTCTGGTCTTTTAAAGCAGTACCTTTTGAATGCTGTGACTATTCTGCTGTTCTATTCTTTCGTTAGCTCTGAGTGCAGGAGGAAAAAAGAAAACTTTTTGCATGTTCTCCTAGAGGGGTTTTTGGTTTTGTGTTTATCTGATGGGGGAATAAGTCTTTTGAAACACTTAGTGCCTTTTTTCCTGAGTTCTGTTTCCCTTAGTTTCATGAAGCCTCCTCTTGAGACTAATTCAGTCTAACACCAGCAAGGCTTGTCATCAGCAACTGGTAACTTATCTCCTTCTGTAGTCTAAACCATTCTTTCTTCTGAGTGTTTTTTAAAGCTGTCTTTTCCTTCAGTGATAAAAACAGATTACTTCT
This sequence comes from Loriculus beryllinus, assembly GCA_039877255.1. Classification (NCBI taxonomy): domain Eukaryota; kingdom Metazoa; phylum Chordata; class Aves; order Psittaciformes; family Psittacidae; genus Loriculus; species Loriculus beryllinus. Next base: position 16,412 of record JBCJKH010042979.1, read on the forward strand.
ATTTAGTTACCTGTACCTCTGCTGTGCTATAGAAGAGGAAATGTAAAAGCAAGAGCACAAGGATTACATCATCAGTCCAATTGAGTTTCCATTCAGGGATTTAGCACTGGGCAAATATCATCCTTTAGTACTTTTCCACAAAGAGATAACCAAAAGAAAGAATGGTTTTTTTCCCCATTTTTTTTCTCCCCACAGCAGCCTGTTTTTTATGTATAGAATATCTTAAAGTTTCTAACTTGATTACCTCAAAAACCTACAGCTTGTTGCTTAGTTCTGGAGTTGGGTTTACGAAGTTATATTGGTCTTTTCTAGCAGGCTTTATGAGCATATTGCTGGTATTTTTTATAGTTTCGCCTCTAAATGTGAAACTAGTTTTCACAGACTGACCTATATTTTTATCAGGAATAGTCTGTTTCTTTGGCAGAAAAATGTCCTCAGGAGAGAAATGACTGAACAGGTTACCTGCACAATGAAAATATATGGAATTCTAGGTTTCTTCCTTACTCAGCAATAAGATTCCTGTAAGAAGGCATAATTAAGGCTAAGATAATTTATTTAAGATTGAGAAGGATTATTCACTGATGTGGAAAAGCACTTTTCAGATCAGCTTATTTGAGGATTTTGGGGTTGTGAGGGAAAGATTGGGAGTGAAAAGAGGACTTTTGTGTTCTTGTCTTAAAACAATTGGTTCCTATAGTAGTTGAAGTTTACTCTTTTAGAATCCTGAGGATCTGTGTTGGATAAATTTGCTGATAGTTTCTATTATAAGCAGAAATCTATGGAAAAGGGCACAGATTGTTTTCTCCTGTTGTGCAGTGTCATAAAACTGTAGGCTTCTTTAGTGTTAAAGACAAAGAAAAGTGTTGGATCAATTGTTTATCTTCAGCTTCTTCCACATAAAGTCTTCTGATTGATACTGATACTTTCTCACCCACAGATGAAGTTGTTTTCCTTAGTCTTGTTAGAATTACCTGTCAGGTTTTGGTGCTGCTCATTCAAACTTTTTTTTTTTGTGTGTGGAGCCATCATTATACCAGTCTTACTGGCAGAACTTAATTTCCTATGCACTCTCCACTTATTTACATCATTTACTGCTTAGAATGTGGGAAAATGCTTTTGAAATGTTAGAAATGCTTTTGAAAGCCTGAACCTTAAAAACGACATGAAGACCTCCAGCAAAATTATTCCTTGTCATTCCTTGGTATCAGAAGATTTCATTAATTTTACGTCTGTTTCACATGGATATTCAGTTCACTGAAAGATCCATGATCATTGATAGACTGGATCTGGAGGCTTATGCTCCCTTGAACAATGACAAACAATTAATTTTTACCATTTGCGTGAACTGCATTTACTGTTTGCATTTCACCGGTGTATGAAAACATTTCATGAATATCTCCTTCTTTTGAAAGGTTTGGGAACTGATTGATTTAGTAGTCGTCAGAATGGGCAACTTCCTAATCTCTAGATGAAATTTTTCAGGATTGTAATAAAATGGTTGTCACTCACACATCATTCTCCTTAGTTACAGCATTTCAAAAAAGCTTCAAAGAACAGTTGAGAATACACTTTTGAAACTAGGGATCTTGTCTCCTGGGAAAAGCATTGCAAGTGACTTAGGCTTTCTTAAGTGACTATTGGTGACATTTTTGTGTAAACCTGTTAGTATATACATATTCCAGGATCTGTGAACTTTTAAGCCATGCAAACCTCTCTTCCTTTATCTCAAATTTTAATGGCAACAGGGGTGGCCTTTTTACTCAGGAATGTTTATTTAATCAGGTTTTCAAGAAGTGCATGAATGAAATATCTATGTTACTCTTTCCTTTTAAAATATTACTTGCTTATGGGCTGTATGCTTCAAGTCCTGTCACATGAGTTCTATGCCTGAATAGAGAAAAAGCAAGGTTTACTTCTGCAGAAATCATTCCCCAGTGAAACAATCAAACAAAAACAACAAAAAAACCCAAACCAGCCCCAACAGCACCACCACTACCAAAAAAGCAACAACGAAACCACAAATTATTCCTGATTATCCTCCACTGTTTACATTCCTGATACATGCAATGAGAGCTACCTACTCATTTGCTATTTCAGTCACCTACAGATGTTGTGTGAAATTTTATGTTCTGAATGTGGTCTTAACAAGATGTTATGCAGTTGGATCAGTTCAGAAGTGTAAATGTAAAAAGCCAGCTTTTTACATTTCCTGTTCATCAATGATTCTTATGTATGTTCCTTGTAAGAAAAAAAAATACCTAAACAAAAAAAAAAATCTATGTAGATTACTACTTCAAAGAAAAGTGAAATGGTTACTTCACAGCAACAAATATTTTACCTGTCAGAGTCCTGATGTTGTTGTTCCATGCCATGATAAAGGAACTGGAATGCTATTTGAGTAAATTGTCCCATAGCATTCTCAACTGGAAATGCTGCACATCAGTTTTTTATCTCCAAAATGTGGAGTTAGGCATCCCCCAATGTGGAACTGTGCAAATGCATTACCTGGCTCAGAGTGAGAGACTTTCCAGTATGCACATTCTCTTAACATTAAAGATAAACTCAATATACTTTTTTAAACAAACAACTTCAGTAACTATAAGTTAATGAACTTGTATGACATATTTGCCATATAATGAAAAAAAGCTTAAACAGTTGAGAGAAGACAGCTAGTCTGCTCAGAATGCATAGAACAGTTCCCCATGCTTCCTTGTTTCTATGCCTATAGGGGATAAATTTTGTTAGTATGATTAAGTGATAAGTGAATTACCTATGGCATATAACTTAAAAGTAAGGAGGTTAATGGCTGATAAACCTTAAGGAGAGTTATGATACATAAAACTCTGTTTCAAAGGCAGTTCTAAAAAAAAAAAGGTGTTAAGAAGCTTTAAAGATAAGTGTGTGTAACTTGCTGTTTAACCTCTGAGGTCTCCAGCAGTTTTACTGCAATGTTCTTCCTTACCTGTCATAGTTATACTTCTACAGTCCTGCAAGAGAGGAGTAATTGATGTGCCCATCTGTGTTGGGATGATTATTTTTGTGGTTAAGGGAGCCTTAAAAATGGGATGGAAATATAAGAAACCTGTTCTTAATTTGTGTCCTCAACCTGACAACACATGAGTAATTTCATGCACATGGCATGTTTTAAATTTGATCAGGTTTCTGTGTATGTTCATCTTCGTGTGACTTCTTAAAGTGAAATGAGTGTTTACAAAGGTGGCTGCCAGGGGCTTAAGATGTTTCATAGTCTTCATTACGCCAGTTAAGGTAACAGCTTCTTGAAACTATATTGAGGTACCGTTGAAAAGTTTTTGTATTTTCTGACTCTCCCTTTTTCTTTACAGGGGGTTACATAAAAAAAATCTCAAATAAGAATGTCCAATAAAAAATTCTCAAATGAGAGTGTCCAGTAGACTGGTGACCAAGTTGACAAAATTAGCAATAAAATGAATTTTCAGGACCAGATGGTCAAACAGCATTCATAAAAGAAGCAATTATTTACAGTAATATTCTTTAGCCTGGAAAAGAATGCCCTGAGGGAGAAGCTCTGCTAGAAATCTGTGAAGTATGCCATGACTGTAGCCATAGAGTGAGTATTTGCCAGCCCTGCCAGATGAAGAAGTAGGTGGCAGCAGTGAGTTGAACACAGGTTCAAAACTCAGGGAATGCTTCTTTGTTATGCAGTAAGCTGTGGAAATTCTTGCTGCAAAGCACAGATGCAAAAAAGTTGTTTGTGGATAAAGCTTAGACAAATTTGTGGAGATAAAACAGTTGTCATGGACCACTATGGAACAGAAGCCTGCAACTATAAAACTGAGATTAGAGTGATGCGTAGAGTTTGTCAGTTCAAACTGAGTGATATAAATAGAAGTCACAAGAAACCAAAATAAAACGTAGGGACTAGACAACAGTTGAGTCATAGTGTATCTGATAAGTACTCTTTCCAAGTGCATTTGCATTTCACTTGGTTCACTTCCCCTTATGTTGTTATAGCATTGCTTTTTGGATTGTATCTGTGAAGCCTTGCTTGTGTTTTGTGGTGTAAAGCGGTTACTTGATGTTTGTCTAAGAACATAGTAAAACATTTCACTTAGTTGTTACGTAAATTAAAAGGCAATTTAAGAGTTGAAATACTGCAGACTTCAGCTTGGAACACATTATTTGACAAAATCTGACATGTGGCTGAATTTTTATGCCCGTTTTGGAAGGACTGTGACAGTCTTTCAGGGAAAAAAATTTTCAAAGCTAAGTAGCAACTGTAGTTAGAAGGGACAAACTGCAAGTACAGCTTTGGTTGAAAATGTTGCTTTTCCAGCATTTGCTACCAATTCGAGCTAGAGTATATATTTTGTGAATTGTGTACAGTCATTTAGCACTTTCAGCACATTCTGCAAACTAATTATCTACACATCCAAAGTGCCAAATGAATAAAAAGCTAATGTTTTATACAGCACCTTTCAGTAATTACAGTTATGCAGGAAAGCATTTAGTCTCTTTGTAAAGAAGGAAAGTATTAAAAATAGCCCTATTTCCCTTTCATTTTTGTTTCAATTTTACTGTCAGACTTTCTTTTGCATAAAAATAGTGCAATTTAGAGTACATTGAAAAAAGATTTAGATAAATATGAAATGTTTTCTCCCAATAGTAATTTTCTCAAGCATTACCTTGAATTTCTTTATAAAACTTTGAATTTTATAACAACACTGAAGCTTTCATTAAAGGAACCTTTAAATGCTTTGAATTGTGAAAGGGTGGAAGCATCTCAAATAAAAGAAAAAATTGCAAAGTAAAATAAGGGTCAGATATGAATGTCAAAACCAAGAACTGCCTTAGACTATTTCTGTAGCTTGTCATTTAGTCAAAAATGTTTTACAGGAAGTATTAATTCTATTACAGTGTCTTATTCAGTTCAGCTGAAGACCTACATTTCTGAGCTTAGTGAAATCTCAGTACAAAATGTAAATGGTCATTATTCATAATTGCAATATGCTAAATGCTTATGCAGTCACTACTCAAAAGCTCTTTTGTCAGCTTTTTTTTCTGTAGTGTTTATCTGCAAGTATGAGTTCTTATAGAAGACTACTTCGTTAGCCCTGCCAGGCAGTAATACAACGGAGCCTCTGTCACACTCTGCGTGTAGGCTTGGAGCTTTTACATCCTCTCTTGATCTTTTGATTTGTGGATTTTTAAACTAGAGTGGATCATTACTGTTCTCTGATTTCACTTCCTGTAGTGTTAAATGGTCATAAATTGGCATGCAGCAAGGCAGCTAACTTTTGATTGGAACTGACAGAGGCCTTGAATATAGATCACTTATAATATAGAATTTTAACACAATAATAGAAGCTGTCCTCTCCCTTGGTAAGTGCTTCCAGCAAGCTTGCTGTTGGCACCCAGCTATGTAGTACAGTCAACATGCTGGAGGGAAGGGATGCCATTCAGAGGGACCTTGATATTCTTGAGAGGTGGGCCAACACAAACCTTATGAAGTTCAGCAAAGTGAAGTGCGAGGTCCTACGCCTGTGTCAGGGCAATCCCAGGCACAGCTACAGGTTGGGTGTAATTGTGAAGACGTTTTGGTTTCATTTTTAATTCCTTTGGATCTCTCCTGAAATGCATGCTGTTTAACAGGTATTAATGTTGTTTTCCTGTAATACAAAAGTTCCTGTAATTTACTATTCTTAGCTAGATTTAAAATAGGTAGGGTTTTTGGTGGGTTGGTGTTTTTTGGTTTGGTTTTTTTTTTTCATTAACTAAGGAGGAAAATAAAACCCTCTTAACTAGCTAAGAAAGTTCTTAACTGCCAGTACAGTACCAGTTTTTGCTTGACTTCCAGAAGAAAAGTTGCTTGCTACGCTTTCCTATTAGTTTCTAACTCCCCTTACAGCATACTAAAAAAACCTTAGTTTGTGAGTTTGTTTTCATTGAGAGTAGTCCTTTCTAATGAGCATTAGATATTTTGTGCTCATTAATTTATTTATTTATTCCATTTACCATCTTGCTTTCCCAGAAAGTGAAATTTTCTGCCTAGAACTAAAGAGTCTGGTAAGCAGAATCAGATTTGATCCATAAACTTGGGGAATGCCCCACCTAGTGGATGATCACTAACTTATTTTCTCATTGCTCCAGTTCAGACAGGAGACTTAAGGTTATTTTTGATTACTTTACATATTAACCATGTTTACTGTCAGCTCAGGAAATTGATTAAAAAGCTGGATTTTCTTTTGCCGTTTTCTTGTGGAGGTCGTGGTGGCAGAGGAAAGGAAGTATCTCAACAGAACAACTTTCTGTCTGGGTGAAAAAAAACCACCTTTCTTTAATATGAGTCTGGCCTTCTCCTTGTACAAGAACAGATGCAGTGAACTTCTTTAAAACACAGCAGCAAAATGGAGGGAGTGGAAGCCTATCTGCTTGTATCTGAGACTCTTGTGCTTTTGAAGGCAGACTGGGGAATACGAGTTATACCCCACTGGGCACAGAAATTATTAATTGGGAAGAGTGGGATGATGTAGTATGTTCCTTTGCCCTTTCTGTAACTGTCTTATAATGTCTGTATACATCCTTCTGTGGGTAAATAAAATTTGTCAAAGGCAAATTTTTTGTTCCCTCAAAGTTAAGTTCCTCATCTTTCTGTCCTGCTTTTGGAGTTGATATTTGAGTTGTATGTAATGAATTCTATTTCTTCTGTATTATAAGAAATTATCTATGATTTCTTATAAATTTGTTACTGAAAGAGGACTGGATACACAGTGCATAAAAATAAACAAGAGTTTGTTTGTAGTAGACACTACATTCTGTAAATGAAATCAAATGCTCAGGAACCACACAACTTTTGGAGAGGCTTGAGAGTACAGGTAATGTCCAAATGATAAAATAAAAGCAATGCCTGTAGACACGTGTAAAATACTACTTTTGAACATCATAAAAAGAGGAGACAGGAACAAGAATCTTTTGCAGCCATATTCTAGCTCACTGAGTTTCCCTGAAGTTTCTACCTGTTTGCTAAATGCCAAACAGGGAAGAAGAAATGTGTGAAGTTAAGCTGACAATTTGAAGTAAATTGTTTTTAATTTTTACTTCATGGCTACATCCTGGCTTTTGATGTGGCTTGTTAGGGACATGCCAAGTGTTACAACTGTATGTTTCTGTAGACTGCATCTTAGTTGCTTTTTCTCTTTTCTTCCCCTCCCTTTAATTTTTTTTTTTCCCCTAGGAATGAATAAGATTAAAGTTGATTTTTGCTGCTGCTGCCTTCATTAACCTTGGCATTTCTATAAATAGAACACCATACTAAATAAATACAAATGCAAGATTAGCTGATGGCATACCAGTGTAATGTGTTGCTTTAGCCACATGATGTAAAAGCATATAAGCAATATATTTAAGGTATCATCAATGAATCTTGGAGTCAGTTATACAGTCAGTGTTACAGTGTGAAAACAAATTTTCTGAAGAAAGCAAGTCTAGCCATTCCTGATGTTAGAATCAGCACAGGGAGGCTGACATTGGTTATTCTGTTCAGAAGTAGCTTCTGAATTCAGAGGTGCCCCCACAGTACATGACATTATTTTCATCTGGTATTCTGACATTGCTTGGTCTGCATAGTGTATGTCCATGACCTGTACATTATGATTTTTTCCTTATGCTTAAGGGAGTGATTAATTTCTTTAATAGTCATTCTGTGCAACAGAGCTGATGTCACTTGATATAGCTTATATAAAATACATGGGAAAAACTCAAT
>JBCJKH010042984.1:0-15559 GCA_039877255.1 Loriculus beryllinus
TTGTGAATGCTCCATCCCTGGCAGTGTTCAAGGCCAGGTTGGACGAAGCCTTGGGTGACATGGTTTAGTGTGGGGTGGGGTGTCCCTGATTATGGCAGTGGGGTTGGAACTGGATGATCTTAAGGTCCTTTCCAACCCGAACCATTTTATGATTCCAGTGACAGAATTCCTAGAAGTTGGGAAGGGGTATTTTAGCATTTTGATTTTTATTTTTTTTTAGAGATATAATCACCTGTAGAATGATAATATAAAATATATTTTAGAAAGCTATGAAAGGAGTAAAGCTAACTATATCTGCAGGAGATTCTTGGTTGCAGCTTAACTCACAAGGCACAGGGGCTTCAGAATTGAAAGTGCTCAAGCAGTCGTAATTGCCAGTAGAATAAACCAAAGGTTTCAGGAATTAAACTTAAAGGCAATGATGGTCAAATATGCGTATGTCTGTGATTCTTCATCTGGGTCCAGATAATAGAACACAGTCAGGCTGAACACTACATGATGGCAACTGATTGCTAGTGCACATTGCTGCATGACTTGCTAGATGCAGTAGGAGATGGGTTAGCCTCTTCCTAAAGAACTGGGTATTGGTTGTCATTATTGATTCCTTGTTAGCTGAACTAATAGCTTAAAGTTGAATTTAAGCAGAAGTAATACTTCAAATGCTATAAGGAATCAGAGGCTCTGGCTGTGACAGAGCCACTGCAGCAAACCCTAAACTTCCTGTCTCTGTTCATTTGATTGAAAGTATTAGGCCCAGAAGGAGAAGGGCTCTTTTGTGCTATTTCTAAAACTTAGTCTGTGAGATTTAATTCACTGGGGGTTTTTTTCAAAGAACATTGAGATTCTGAATAAAAGACATTACAGAAGTGGAAAGCTTTAGAGAGCAGGATCACAAAGATCTGGTTCTGAATGCAAGCTTAAAGTTGCTCATGCTGCTGCCTTTCAAAAAGCTGAGCCAAAAGACAGAACTTAGCAGGCCCAGCCAAGTGTCCAGGCATGTGAGACACTAACTTCATCTTGTTTGTGCTACCCAACCTGTTTAGATTGTCACAATAAAGTCGCAGAACCATGAGGGACATGCTTAAAACTCATTACACCAAAACAGCCTGAGAGTTACAAGGAGAAGAATGGTAACTCCTATGCAAGGCGTGCCACCTCAAAGTAACTTTGTCACAGGTGCAGGTGAACCTGGATAGCAAAGGAATGCTTTTGGAAACCTGCTTAGCACAACCTGGGAAAACACCATCAAAAGCAGTACTCAGCATAAATGAGATGCAGCTGCTCAGCTAGCTCCAACACTAGTTACAGAGGCCAGGATTAAGCCTTTGTGGAATTTTGGTGCTTTGTATGCTAGTTCTTCATAGTTAAGCCCTTTTTTAGCGCTGCTGTAAACTGAGTGAGGTTTTTTCCCTGGATCAGCCTCTATTTTTTGGTTGGTTTTTTGGTTTTTTTTTTACTCATTTAGATTTCAAATACTTGAAACTATTTCTCTGAGGCTGCAGTTCCCATTCTTACCTGTATCTTTGCAGTCACATCTGCTTAATGAATGCTGCTCAACAACTCTTAAACACTGAAGGTTGTGAAGTTGCTTAAACATGGACATAGAAACCTGTAACTATAGACATTTATGTCTGCTTAGCTGCTTACATGGTAATAATTCTGTTATTTAGACGCTGTGGAATACCTCATAAAAGAAGAGTGGTATTAAACCCAAATCTGCTGTACACTATTAAGTCTTTTCCCAGGATATTTTGCTCATATTTTGGCATATAACAACACAACAGAAAAATATGTACTGTGTATTTTGAATATCAACAATTTCATTTTAAATTCTGCACCTGCAGAAGCCATGTGTGATTAGGCTCTTTCTAATACACAACAGCACTGGCTTTCCTTGAAAGTGAGGTTTTGTGCCTCCATTTGTTTCTATATGCTTAAAAAGTGGCTCCATGGAAACACACGGAGCCCTCTAAGATAGCTTTAAAGGAAGGTAGGGGGAGTTTAAAAAGAAAGCTGTTTAAGAGTATTGATTTTACAAGTAAGTACTGTGAAAAAGAAGGTGGAAAATGTGCTGGGGGAAAATGTGGAATTTAAATGAATCCTATAAATAACTTTCACAGCATACACATCTGTACAGTGGCAGAAGGGAGAAAGAGATCTTCAAATACACTCTAGTTATCATGGTGTTAGTAGGTATAGCCTTCATTCAAGGGCAATGTATAAGCTTGGATTTCTCTACCCTTATTTCCAAATTATTATATACTTTCTAGAAGATTACAAGGAAGACCAGTGCAACCAAAACCCTGTCAATTTAAAGGAGCAAAACCTTGAACTGTTATAAGCACATTCTCTTCAGCTCCATATTTTATATAGTTCAGAAACCCTGAAGAAATATTAAGATCCTTATAGCAAGGGAATACGCAACCAAAGAATTTCCCCACAACTAGAGGAAAAGGAACTCTCAACAGATGATACAAGCTAAGCTGAGAGAAGAGCATGCATATCAGAAAAGCAACTGGAATAAACTTCATAAACAGGAAATAAACTATAACAGTCTGCTACTAACCAATGACGTTAAACCATAACCCAAACCTCCTCTCCCTCAAACCAGTCCTTCACACAGATTCCTTACATGGTTAAGAACAACAGATGACCAATTAACTGTTGAAAATCATTATCCTTCATCAGATTTCAGATACATATTTTTCAGTTCCAACCACAAGTGCCTGTACATCCAAATAGAAGGTCTTGAGCTATCACTCTAGTGAGAATTAGATTCCTCACTCCAAGTCTCTTGAGACAAATAGTGTAGGTTCCTTACAATGACTTATTAGCCCCTTCTTATTTCCTACCAAGTGGAAGGGGGGAAATATGTTATTCCATATGAAGGGTACCTATTTTTTTCCCATACGAGTTTCACAGGTGTCCTTTACAGATTCATCCAAAATACAGGAGCCAGATTCTGGTTGCCATTAGGATACCTTTGCATGCTTGCATTGTCAGAGCAGAAAAAAAGGCCTCAGCTCTAAACCAGCCACATTAATATAGCTCATACATATGAATAAATGAAATTTTGGACTTAAGCAGCTTGGATTGTTGCTGGTTCCAATATGTCACAATACAGTTAATAGAGTTCATCCCAGTCTGGGCTTACTCTCAAAAAATCAGGCTTACTGCTGGCAAAAGATTCTTGTGTATTTCCTTTCACAGACCAAAGCTCAAGAATAAACCTCTAAATCTGAAAGATGCTTTTGCTACACAGGTACTACCAGTGTGTATTCAACACTATGCGCCTGCATGACACATGCTTGACCACATGGCACATTTCTATGTGCAAAAACCTTCAGTAGCAAATTTAAGAATTTCCTGCCTTCCCCTCTGCAGCCTGACAATCTAATCCCTCAACCCTGGCCAACTTCTCACTCACCAAAGCAACTAGGTAAAACCATCTGGCAGTATCTAGAAGCAAAGAAGACTGGTTAACCAAGTGCCTGCTGGAATGCCACTAGCTACCTTGTGTGTTTGCCAATGGAGAATATGCAAGAGGAGGTGTTCACAGAACAAGCACTCTTACCAGCACAGTTATCTACCAGCTACAAGTCAAAAACAACTGCTAAAGAAAAAGACAAGACGTGGGAATCTAAGCAAAGCCAAAGGCAAAACAGTCAAAGAAAGCAAGGAGGAGACACAAGTTTGGGATTGCTCAACTCCTATTTGTCACATTCACTGCAGTTTGTAGCTACTGGGCCGTACTTAACCACAGTCTGTACTACGGTTTAATCTGACACCAAGTTTCTCTATGTGGAAGCTGTTATATACTTTTCAAAATGAAGTATTCAGAGAAGAAATATTCTGATCTCACACTAAAGCATTCATGTCTTTGTAAGTAGGAGACAGCATGTGTGCAGTGTCTGGGCTGTTTGCAGGATGTATGCTCACCTTGCAATGCAGGGAACCTAGCATCAGACAGATCAAGCACCCCGAAAGTGCAAGAGCATACATCAGGCTGGATGTTATTTCCTCATGTGCTGCTCTCCTTTGAAACAGATTCCTCCTCTTTTGCATATTCATTTTGTTTCTAACACTTTTCGTCTTCTTCTGTCTTACATTGTGACACAAATGCAGAACCCAACCCCACTGCACATAAACAGTGTCCGTCTGATGCAGCCACATGGGTGCAGTTGTTTCCAAAATGGAATGGCAAGTTCCATACTTCTCAGTAGGATTTCTTATCAGCAAATCTGCCTCTTGCTCAGGGATTTTATTTTTCCTTGCTCATTTGTTGTCATGTTGATGACAACAGTTTTCTAAGTACAGTATGTTTATCAGAAAGATGCATATTCAATTAATATTGCTGTAGGCAATCTTCACTAAAAATCAAGGCTTACAAATCTCTCCACAATTCACACAGATAATAAGCCCCTTCAGAAGGATGTTTCAGCAGTATTCTTAAGATACCCTACCCTACAAGACCCTGCCTTGCTCATTTGGAACTTGACTAGAACTTTATTTACAGTCAGTCTAAACTAGATACATCAGGAATGGAAACTTAAAATGCTGATCCTTTGGTCTGCCATCACAGCTTTCCAGACATTCATTATCAAGCAGTTTGGTACCAATAGCTGTTTGAGCCACCTTAAAATATTCTGTCACTGTGAAAGCAGATATATATTTATAATTCATACATACAAACAAGCACACACAGAGCTCCTGCAATAGGAATACAAACCCCAAGCACTTCAGAGTGCAGCTTCTCTCCATTAGGCCTTTCTAAATTTTCAATTAGGAGAAGAAACACACTTTTTTTCATGAAAATTGTCAATTCCCTGCATTTTAATTTTAGTCCTAAAGAGCAACATGATGGGTCATGTCAGGAGGGCAAATATAAGCACATGCATATTCATCACTTCCCACATCTTCACTAAGATATCATTTTTCTTGTCATTAAATAGCAGAATAGCTTTGCTGGAACTAAATGCCATTGGGATAATTAAGTGAAAGCACAAACAGTTTTTAAGTGGAGCCTTCTTTTTGAAGGCTTCGTATCCACGGCTAATGATGTGTCCAATTCACCACTACAACCCTTGCAGGGGTGGGGGAAATGAAGGGCAGCAGAATTTAAACACATCAATTCATTGGTATTGTAAATTTCTCCCTAAATAATTTGGAGAACAAGCCTCACCAGTGATTCACTGTCATTATTAAATATACCAAGTGGGAAGCCAAATTTGGTTTAATGTTTCATGAGCTCAAGGTATTTGATTGGAATTCTGTGACCTGTCTTAAGAATTGATTCATCGGGGCTTTCTTTGCTTCTGATGTTAAGGGTGCCTATTCTCCAATCTCAAATGTTCCCAGCACCTGAAATCTTTTCCTTCTTTTTCGTAGCCTTAGCAGCATTTCCAAGACCCAAGAGGAATAACGCAGTCCAAATACACGATGGTAAACCAGCAGGAATTGAATTTTCATTGCAACATCATTACTAAGAGGGAATTCATAATGAGAAACTTTTGTAACTGCAAAACTTCCCTTCAAATGCACTGGTTTCCTGAGTGGGTCAATGCTTAGAGCCTTTCACAATTAGCAAATTGTTTAGGTAAAGACTGACATAAAACTTTGATTAACAAAATAAGTCTCCTGTTTGTAAACCATAGGGAGGAAGGGGAGAGCTTCTCAATACATGTCATGTTTCTCACAAGAAAGGCTTATTTTGATATTGACAGCTGAAGACAAGCATCTGCATTATATATCAATACCTTTCCAGCTAGATGAAATACCTGACAATGACAGCTGTTAACCAAGCTATGTAACTGCCACACTGAAATCAGCAGAGTAAAGCTAGGTTTAGCTAGATATTTAAGGTAATTCTTAGTGTTTGGAAGTATCATGCTGGCAACAGAGAAACACTAAAGATCAGAATGGCCTGTGTGTACAACACACATTGCTGCCACTGGAGACTATAGACATTTTGGGTGCAGAAGTAGCATGAAGCATCCTGATGCATCCTATAGACAGCAGACAACTGAAACACATGCTGTCTTGCCTGAGAGTCCCAGATCTTTGCAGGTAAGCCCATGAATACCTAGAAAGTAAAATTAAATAGCATTAAATAGTAAAATTAAATATTTACTAAGTGATTGACTCATGTATGAGTAAAATCTTGTCTTTCCTGAAATCAGTTGGGAGTTTTGCCACTGAATTCAATGGAATACAATTTCATTCACTGTGTCCTAATTCTCTGACTAGAAATAGATTTGAATAAAATATTCAGATGCATTTGAATGATGAGTCTTTGCCCTGTAATGAATATTGGCATCTTCAGAGTTAAGATAAACTTCTCTGTGCTTTAAGAATGCTTGCCTGCAAGGATCCTTTTGGGCCAGCAAGTCTTACCCTGCAGCAGTTAAAACTCATGTTATCAGGTGTATCCATACATAACAGGCCTTATATTCACACAGTCCCATTTGAAACTAAACAGGGCTTATTAAGGCCTGATCAGCACAGAGGGCAAGGCTCATGAGAATCATGGAATCATAGAATAGTTACAGTTGGAAAAGACCTTAAGATCATCGAGCTCCAGCTCCAAGCTCTCTTACTTCATACTGGATTGCAGACTTGAGTCAAAATTGCACCTGCCATCACCACAACAAAAGTGTCCTAAAAGCAAGTCAGAGGGCTCAGACCCAGTGGACAGGAATGTAGGCTAGTTTTCCAACTCTGCCACAGGTTTCCTTTGACCTGTTTTAAGTCATGCCTTGCTTTGTATTCCTGTTTCTTAATTTGTAAAACAGACACTGTGTAAAATTACTATAAAGACTATTCTTATACAATAGGTTAAATGTCAGGGCTGAACTAATGATCTGCTGGGTTTAGCAAACACATGATTAGCCCAGGACCCCAAGGTGTCAGGAACCAATTCTTCAGGCAAACAGTCAATCTAGTTTCATCAGTGCAGACATATCCTGATAAGGGTTCTTAATTTAATGGAGCTCCCGCAAATAAACAAGCTTAATGAAGATTACTTGCTTCCTGGAATTCATTGTGCTGCTCTAGCTTAACGCTATCACTTGTATAAGAGGCTGTGACAAAGTCTCTGGAAAAAAATAAAATATGCAAATTCAGACACTTCAAAAGCTTTTATTTTAATTGTGCAGAATGCAGAACAGAACAAGAGCAACTCCACTAAAAATGGAAAAAGCGTAAGAGAGGAAACTGATACATTTCCATCATTTCTTTCAGTTCTTTAAGAGCTACTATCAAGCACACATGTTCTCAGAACTGCCAGTTCCTCTGAATCAGTGTAGCTCTCATGATGTGTTTGCAGAACTGCATGAAATGTCCACACAAGAAAATGAAGACCTCACAACATTCCCTGAATTTCAGTTTTATGGCAAATGCTGAGCTCTTTGTAGATTTGCTGAAGTTTCTAAATTTTGTGATCCAACTTTGGATCGCATTCAACAGAATCTGTGACCAGGTTTTAGCCACTTTAAAACCAGCTTGGGCTGAACTGTGGCTTGGCACTCCAACCAGTGCAGCTTAGTGGTTTCTATAGAATTTTGCCTAGAATTTGGGGATTCTTTTGCATAAGAGATGAGATCAAGATGAACAAGTCAGATCTGGGCCAGAAACTGTGGGCATTTGGATCCACAGCTGTGGTTCTGTACCAGTTTTAGATGGAGCCAAAACCACAGCTCACATCAAAACAGCAAAAAAGTACAAAGACAGCCGACTACAAATCCCAATTCTACACAACTCCCTCAGCTTCATGGTTTTACAGATTACAGTGGATGTTTCAGGCCATTCTGCATTCATTAATTTCCCTCTGTCTTCCACAGGAACACAGCACTGTGCAATGACTTTGTATTAGACGGAAAGCTTTAAAGAGTACAAAATAACTTTGTAGAAATTCATGTTATTTTCCTTTTACTACATCTGAACTGGTTGTGGATAGGAATACTTCTGAATTTACTTTACTTAGCAAGCCATTTTCTCTCTGCAAGTAGGTTCAATTCCAGGAACAGGACTAAGAGCAAGCTATTCACTAACGCTGGAACAGCTGGATTGAGGAACTGTAATGTAGAGACTTAGGAAGTTTAATAAAAGCCAGTAAAATAGCAATAAATCCTCAGTTAAAACTTGGGGAATTAACTGTGGTCAAACTGCTCAAGGCTTGATGAGAACAGTCCTCAAGTTATAGGTGGGAATTATTGCTCTTACTATTCTCCTAGAACACAGTTGTTACCTGAAATTAAGAAAAACTGCAGAGAACAGAGGGTAGATTGGATCCTGCAGCTTTCACAAACTTTACCAAAACCTGGCTTTTTTTCCTAATTAAACTCAGAATATTTAAAAATAAAATCAGGCAGAAAAGCCAGGAAGTGACTGATTAACATAACTGGTTACCCTGTCATTTACATTCTACTGCATTAACACTTCTCCTGAACTAGCTACAAATGAACCACACAGAGTTTACTGCAATCTGACAAGCTCTCATCTTCATTTATTCTACATTCCAGAGACATGTTCTAATTTCAGGATAATTAATAGTTTTGCAATGTTGACAACATAATTCTCTCCCATAGCTAACAGCTACAGATCTATTTTATAGAGATGAGATTATAAACGGCACTTCATTGCTGTACAAAATTTAAAACTTACTAAAATGGGGCCTCTCTGCCTGAAGCTCTCAGCAGAGCTGCTCTAAAGCAGCTCTATCTTAAGCACAGATTCTGGGACCCTTTGTGTGTTCAAACAACGTCTGTCTACAAACAAATTTGTATCCCAGGATATGGCCTCAGACCATGATGGTAAAACCTCTGATCATATATGCATATGGCTCGTGAGACCACCCAGAATTTAAGATGGCCTATTCTTAAAGCATCTCCTCCTTGGCTGTGCTGCAGAAATGCTATTTTTGTCTGTGGTGGTGAGCTAACCCTGCTGGAACACCACACACTACAGGGCCACAGACTAGGAAGTAATGTCTACATTTCAGTGATATGTTTCTCAGTCTCCTGTGTAGGTTTGGACACATTAGCCAGGCAGCTACTTGCCATCTAGGATCCCAGCTTCTGTTTTCACACATAGGTTCTAATGTCTTACACACAAACAAGTATCAATCCACACGAGGCAGGCAGCTAAACAACCTGGAGAAATGAAGCCATGATCTCTGTGTTTTCTGTTCCTTACTTTACATATGCAATTATTGTGGCTTTCTTCACCTTCTCCTGTTCATTAAGAAGAGTAAACCTTTCTGGGCTTGATCTTTATAGAATCTACCACAACAGGATTTGATCTCAGACCTCTGCTTTTGATACTAATCTAAAAATATTATTAAATATCATGAACTGTGGAAAGATTGAAACTAACAACACAATCTATTTTATCCAGAAAACACACAGATAAATGTGCTGCCTACAAGTGCTGTTACACACAAGCCCTAATGCCACAGAATACTATGGTTTGCAAAAGCATACAATATTATCATAGGAAGATTACAGGGAATGGGAAAGTTAAGAAGGCACTTGTGTTCAAATGAAACAATGCTATTTGCAGCAGGGCTGCCAAAGATGATTCTGTCTTCGACCAAAGATGGTCCCCAGCATTATAGAAGAGGTGTTCCTTCTAGAAAAGACAAGTCTACGAACTCCCTCAAGTATTTCTACAGTCCTCCACTCTCCTCTAGGGCTCTCATACCACCTCAAGCACACAGCACTGCTATTCTCCCATTCTACAAAAACTGAAATTGAAACAGAGAAACTAACTGGGCACTCGGGATTTTTCCTTTGCTTTCTATGTGAAAACAAAGAGTCGAACTTCCACACCATGGCCTGTTCCCTCTGGGCAAGATCTGCACAGTGGTTATCTGCCTGTATTCCCTTCTCAAATAATACAGTAAACTGATACTGAAAATCCCTGTTTACTGTATAATCCAATTCAATTTCAGTTGGAAGCATAACTTCTTTTTACTGTTTTGAAACTACCAATCTTCATCCTGAAATATCTGGCCCTGGATTAAACTGTTAACATAACCAATGCCTGTAAAAGCAAATACTGAAGGCAATAAGTTGTTTGGAAAAATGTGGATTGGAATATGGCAGTAATCACTATTATGAACAGCGAATTGGTCTTTTATTGACAAGGCCAAGTCTGGGAATGGGGTCTCATCACCAAAAAGATATAAAACCAGATAAGACACAGTAACTTGTGCTGGCACAGGCCAGTAGTCAGGACAGTAGAGTTCCCAGCTTATCTTCAGATCTATTCTTTGAATTTAAGAAATCCTTAAGAATTTAAGAGGAGGGTGCCTAGAACTAATACCTTGCTGGCATCCAATTTTTATGCACAATTTTTCTAATATCCTTAAACAGTGCCAGTACACCAGTGACCTCTGACATACCTGAGGGGAGTCCAGGGGTGAAATTTATCTTCCCTATAATCATTTCAGAAAGGTAACTACTCTACAGCACATTTGTGAATGCACACTTTGTTTTTACTTCAGGTTTAATTTACCTCTGCTTTCTAGAGGATACATTCTGCTCTTTGATGTTCAGGTGCAGCTTGCACTGAGTAAGATCACATCTAGAAAAAGGAAACTGATCTCCTTTCAGTATTCAAAAGTATTGGTTTAGGTTCTTAACTATCTGAGTGGTTAATATTTATAAAACAACTCAGAAAAAAATCATCCTAGAAAATGAGAGATCATGAGACTTCCCTAAAGGGCCTCACATCCCAGGTTATCTTGCTTTACAGTGCCTGCTGCTATGAATACGTATTCAAAAGAAATGAAGTGCTGCTGTTATTGAATAAAAAATAATCCTGAAACCTATGTTTTCTTTAAACATTGTTTTATAGCATAACGATATTGCTTTGTTCGGTGTGTAAATTCTGCCATTGGACCTAGGATGATGAAAAGCAGCTCAAACTCCTTTGCTTTTAATTTATAGATGCTTTCCTAAGTAAGAGGCCCCAGTTCTTCAAGCTATTCTGCACAGTTTGTCAGGCTGAATTAGAAGCAAGATGATGAAAGGTAGTATCAGGATCCCTTAATTCTGCCCAGTTAGTTCTTACATGGTGTTTTAGTAACTCATTTGAACAGAATCATTACAAGTGGAAGAGATTTCAAAAAAGAAATTTTAAGAGCAGGTATGAAAAGGATTCATGAAAATCTCTAATTAAAGCCACATGCAGGAGAACTAGAACACAGTGTTCTTTTGCTTCCTTTCAATAATACTTCATAACTCTAAGGATATTATCTCAGTCAGGGGTCTGTTGAGCAGGACAAAAGAACATCCATATCCCAAACCTCTTTAATGTTTGTGTTTGGCAGGATAAGACAAGGGAGTGATCTTCAACACTATTTTGTGCTCAGGGTGTGGGCTTATAAAGACATATGGAACTAAAAGCCAAGCCTTGCGCTTTCATGAAGGAAGAATTCAGATCTGCAAAGAAAGACTAAAAAAAAAAAAAAAAAAAGAGAAGTTTAAAATCAACAGCCTACAGCATAACAAGATTCTGGAGTTCTTTTCAACAAAGATCTAAGAAGCCTCACGGTATTTATAGCTCCTGGGTTTACCTGCAAACCATGGAAGAGTCAACTTCTACCTGTTAGCTTTCCCTGCCCATTTGGTTTTCACTTTATATGAAATACTTTGATAAATTCTGTGGCACTACCTACACTTCCAAGAATTTTTTCAGTACAGAAAGCTACAATAAGAAAACATGAGTTTATATAGCCTCAGTCTATGAGTACCTTTGAGGAGACTTATTTTAGGAGTTGAGGGTCTTTCTTCTCAGGTGTTAATGTTCCATCTTTGAACTGTAACTGGGAAGCCCTTATCTTCCTAAAAAACAGGGAGATTTGGACTGCAATTTCAGACAGTGCTGCGCATGAACCTCTGAGAAACAAATCTTTTCAGGTTCCCTTAAATCTGGCACT
This sequence comes from Loriculus beryllinus, assembly GCA_039877255.1. NCBI lineage: Eukaryota > Metazoa > Chordata > Aves > Psittaciformes > Psittacidae > Loriculus > Loriculus beryllinus. Next base: position 11,942 of record JBCJKH010042984.1, read on the forward strand.
TCTTAATTGAAAACATGAAAAAGTTATTTACACTTTTTTAAGTCTTGAACAATAGAAGAAAAATACCATTCATCATTATAGTCAACTTCCAGGAGAAATGTCACAACAGTTAAAGAATGGATTATTCTGAATATCTGAAACAAACAATATTTACGTGGTCCAGTTCCATATTGCTTGCCTTCTACGGTTTCCCATTATTGTGATTTCACTGTTAACTGCTGCATGAGAGAGCTTTGTTATTCACCTCAAAGACTACACACTAGAAACGAGGCAAACCAGACACTGAGAGCAGAGAGATCGCATTCCCTACAAGCAGTAACAGAAGCTCTGTCCAGAAAAGCGTTCCTCCAAATTCGTGCTTGGTTTTCCCTTACTTCCCCTCTGCTGCTCTGCAAACAGTTGCCCTATGGCTTTGGTAAAGCCATGGCCTCATTAAAGACAATAAAAAATGTAGCACTGACATAAGTAAAACAAAGAGATGCTCTTATCAGAGAGGATGGTACCACATGAAAACAGCCAGCAGGAAGAAGCATGGAAAACAGAAATCTTTCTGAACAGGAGGCTTTGAGAACAGATATCTCTGTGTGGTGCAAAGCAGGCCCGAACATTGTGATTCTGCTGCAAGATGTATGTTGAGCCAAATAAAGGAGGTGCAAAAAGGGAAACAAAACAGTCCTGCAATTAGCGAATATTATGCCTTAACAAGAAGATATAATAAGGAGGCACATGGTTGAAAAAATAGATGAGAATTCAGGTTACTTGGCTATCAAAGATTAATATAAAGGAAAAGGATAGAGTGGGATTTGTCCCTTTCTTCATGATTTACAAAGTTTTTCTTTAAACTGCCAGATCATGGAGAAAGAAAATACAGCTGAGTTAAAGACCTCAAAAGCCTGATGCAGCTGCAGTTCTGATATAATAAGAAAGCTTACATCCAGACAAAATGTCATTCCTCCATATGGAACTTTGTACATTCTCAAACTCTTTCATAAACCCTGGGATTTTGGAAGAAGCCAACTTGGAGACCCTTGTTGCAAGGGCTGGCTGACAGTCAGCAATGGGCTCACGTACCTGCCAAGGGTGCCACCGCGTGGACAGAGACTAATTCCTGCCCACATTAGCGTAGGCTGTTTTGAGACAGAGCAGGGCTCAGCCAACCTGAGTGACAGACACACGGTTTAACAGTGCTGTATTTTACAATTATAAGTATTTTAAATTATTTTAACCACCACGTGCCTCTTCTGAATACCTTTTTAGAAGTGGACCATGCCATCGAAACTCTTGTCTTTGTGTTAACCCAGCCCTTCTGTTATCAGCAGGCAGTCATGGTGAGTATTTAGCTGCATCAGTGTCTTCCATTCCTGCTCTTTCTACATATTATTGAGATATTTAGTGGACAAGGACAAAACACTGTTATTCACAAATCTGGCAAGCTTAAGAATTTGAACTATACACAAAGAGAAATATAGCTCTGTACATTGAAAAACTGAACTGGAAACATGCCCTGGGTTTCACTCCACTACTGAAACTCCCTTTGTTTCATTATCTGCACTTTTAGTGTCGGAAGCTTATGACCTATCAATCACCAAAGTATTAAGAGTAAGTATTAAAGACATATTTATGTGAGAACCATGTGTAGTTCTACATGCCAAGTAGTTTTTGGCATCATGTATAGCCTTAGCCTCCCTTTGAGCCCACTCATTTCTCTCTGAGCATTTTATTCTTCAAAGAATGGCCCACTGTCAGATCAGTCATTTATCCATTGACAGAATGCCTGCTTCTCGGATTTTAAATTTGTAATTTGTGTAGGAATAATTGTTTGATTCAGGCACTGCTGTGGGCAGACAGCTCTACCCAGTGAATTGTTAATGGAGAATTCATCTTAAGCACAAAAATCAGCAGAGACACACCAGAGTCTGGTCTAGTATTTGTTCTTAAAATGAGGAATAGACCCTTTGGCTTTACAGCTGGTCTTGCCCACAGGATGAGGGGCTCTGGCAGCTCATGGTTTCATTCAGCAATGTTTCTTAACCAAATCCTGTAATTAGTGCTTTCCCATAAAAAATGCAGAGCTAACTCCTAGACCGAATGCAAGTTTGACTATTAATTTCAAGAAGGGTACATTTTCAAGACTGGCATAAGATTATCTCATTCTTTAGCCCAGAAGAGAGTGGAGGAGTTTGACACAAAATCTCGGATCCAAATAGGAAAAAAAGATGTGACTAAAATAACCAGAATAGGATTCAGGAACTCTGGTTTCATATTTCCTGGATGAGCTAAAGAAATAAGTTAATAATTTTTACCTTCATAATCCCTCAACTTCCCATTTTACTTTCTTTGTCTGTTTTATTTATGAAGGTTGAGTAAATCGCAAAGGCAAGGCTTGTTTTTACTCCACAGGAGCACAGCACACCAATAGGCATACTGTGCCCTAATACTAAAATAAATACTCTGCCCTAATAATAACTAAAAAATAGTAGCAGATTAGAATGAAGATATATAATTAGATCCCTTTCTCCTGCCACGGTTGATCTGACCTTTGGCAAGTTTCATTTTGGATTTACATTTTGAAATTCCAACTCAGATCCTAATACTTAAAGTCTGGGAACAACTTTGCATTCATGAGAAGAGCAGCCAACAGAATCCAACAGTGAGTGAAACAAATGATGTTTCATTTGAAGGACATGAAAGACACAGAATGGGGACTAAGGGAAAAAAAATAAAGAGTTCAGGAAGGTTGTAGAAGAAGAAGAAAAAAAGGGAAGGAAAAGTATCACTGTGACTCCCAATCTCCAAATCAGAAATTCTGAATCTCTACTGCTAAGCTAAAAGGCTGCAAGCCGGAGCTGAATATATAGCCCAGTGTGTATGTTTGTGTAAGTACAGCAACAAAAATACCTCATTTTGTACCTGAGTCGCACTGACTTTAAAGGAAATTTCAAAATCCAAATGTGACCTTAAAGCCCTGTGTAGAGGCCAGATATGTTTCCTGTGGTGATCAGGCATTGATGGGGTCTTACACACCAAATAGCGGTTTACTAGTGATGCTGCAAACCGCACATCTGTATACAGTTCCCACCCTAGTTTCATTTAAACCTGTTTTCTTGACTGTAGTGGAGAAAATGGGTTTGCCAATTCCATTCTTAGTATTCCGTTTCCTTTCAGTCCAATACTCTGATCCCACTAAACTCAAAATAAAGCCACTTTGGACTCCTCAGGCCATTGTTGATAGCATAGCACCTGGCAGAGTGCAGCACATGTAACTTGCAAAGTCAATCTCCTAGTAAACCTCATAGATTTTACACATTTTGCAAATCATATCTTTTCAAGAATACCAACACTTTTATTGTGTAAGTAGTGTATTAAGTAATATTTCACTTTGCTTGCTTAGTTTTTTCTCCCTTCATTTAGATCCGTGACATGAGCCCTCATACTCTGCAGCACCGCAATTCACTTGGGCTGTACCAATCTCTTTGCATTGCTTTAGGAGAGAGAGAGAAGAGGGGGAAATGGGGAAAATGTAGGCAGCAACAAAGCCACATCACCTCCTGTGATTACAAGAGGCAGATCAAATATGAACTTTAACAGTAGCAAATTTAGGACCAGACTTTGGGAATG